>VZUI01040208.1:0-137695 GCA_013401135.1 Cettia cetti | reverse complement strand
TAATAATAATAATAATAATAATAATAATAATAATAATAATAATAATAATAATAATAATAATAATAATAATAATACCCAAACTCCCTTCCAGCCCCAAAAAGAATCTTTAAAGAGCAATAGTAGTCAGAACCCCATGAGCACAAAGTGCGGCGGGAGGGAGGCGCCGGCCCCGCGCCCCGCCCCGGCCCCGCGCAGCCCCGGGCGCGGAGCGGTGCGGACCGAGCTGCGCGGGCGGGCGCGGAGCGGAGCGGGGCGGAGGCGGAGCGCTGCGATGTGCAGGATGTCCTTCAAGGTGAGCCGGGCGCCTCAAGGGGAGAGGGGCGGGGGGACGGATGCGCCTTTGGGTTCCCGCTTTGCGCTTGTCATGCCGGCAGCCCGTGGAGTGCTCCGTCGTATCCGTGGATTTGGGGATTGATCTGTTTTTTTTTTTTTTTTTTTTTTTTTTTTAGGAAAAAACGAGGGTAGTGTAGGGCGGAAGGAAAGAAAGCAGTCCTTCCCGGGCTTTGGGGTGCCCCAGGAGTGCTGCGGTGGCAGGTGATGGAGCGGGTGCTTTTCAGAGCTGACAGCCCCCAAAGGGTGCGTGCCTTGTGTTACATAAACTGCGAGCCTCCGTGGAGCTTTCCGCTGGCTCTGGGGTGGCCGGGCTCCGTGCTGTGGGCTTTGGTGCAGTCAGGAGCCTCCTCCTCACTTTTCCGACTATCTCTGCTGGTGCTGGTTGTGTAATAGTTAGGAGGCAGTCTTCATCCGTGCTCTTCCTTTCAGGCTGTGGTGGCCACTGAAGCCAGACTGGTTCGTTCCCTTTGCCAGCTGTGATTCCTGTCACTTTTTGTACTGCTTCCATCCAAACCCACGCAACAGCAGTCGTTTCAAAAGATTGCCTTGAAGAAGTTTTTTAATCTAAGGACAGGATTGATAAAATTATTTGGCAAAGAGGGAAGCAAGCAGCAATTTACTAATGATGTTAACAGATAGTATTTATGATGGATGTACCTCTTTTCTGATATGCACTTCCTGGATGCTGTGCTTGCCCTTCTCTTATTGATCAGCAGCTCAGTGCCAGTCCTTTGCCATATTGCTTGTGTTGCATTTTTTGATCTGGTGGATTATTCCCTGTACTTGCCTCACTCCTGTCAGGGTATCTCCCCCCTGGAATGCAGGTGCTTCAGTGGCAGTGTCAGTTCAATGGTGGCACAGGAGGTGGTTCCTGCCTGCAGTTAAAGCCCTCCTGTGGCAGGCAGCAGAGAACCTTTGCTCCAAGGGCAGCTCAGTCTTCTTCCACTTGGTGGGGAAATCATAGAATGCCTTGGGTTGGAAGGGACCTTAAAGATCATCGTGTTCTAGCCCCTTGCCATAAGCAGGGACACCTTCTACCTGACTAGGTTGCTCAAAACCCCATCCAGCCTGACCATGGACTCTTCTAGGGATGGGGCATCCAGAGCTTCTCTGGACAACCTGTTCCAGAGCCTCACCACCTTCACAGTAAAGAGTGTCTTCTTAATATCCATTCTAAACTCTTTCAGTTTAAAGCTATTTGTCCTAGTCCTATCACTACATGCCCTTATAAAGAGTCCTTCTCCATCTCTCTTGCAGGTCCCATATAGCCACTGGAAGGCTGCTCTAAGGTCTCCTCATAGCCTTCTCTTCTCCAGACTGAACAACCTCAATTCCCTCGGCTTTTCTTTGTAGGAGAGGTGCTCTTGCCCTCTGATCATATTCATGGTCCTCTTCTGGATTTGCTCCAGCAGGTCCATGTCCTTATGTTGGGGACCCCAGAACATAGTACTTCCAAGTGTGGTCTTACCAGGGCAGAATTGAGGGAGAGAATCCCTTTCCACAACCTGCTGGTCTTGATTCTTTTGCCAGAATACACCTGGCTTTCTTGACTGCAGTCTCTGTGGTCATTCCCTTTTTGGTCTTGTGTTGGTCTCACACCTCGTTTCTTTTCTTCCTTAGTTTTTCTGTCCCTTCATTCTGTCTCTATGAGTTTTTTTCCCACCTTCATTACTCACAAGCATTAACCCTAACAGCCCCATGTTCCTGGTGATGCCAGCTTCTTCTTGCTTTTTTATCCATTTTTGGCCTCCTTGTTTATTTAACTTGTTCTTCATGCCTTACTTTCTGTTCTGTCCCTATCAGCACCTTTTCTGTGCCCTATTTCTCACACTGTGTTCCCTCAAGTATTCCTGTTCAAAGTAGCTCACTGCTTTTGCCTTTCTCAGAGGTATTGCAGACCATACCTTCTTCTCTCTGTTTTCCCTCCCTCTTCTGTGACATTTTGTTTGGCATTTTCTCTTTCTCTCAGAAGATCATGAACTTAGCTTGGATTCTTACTACGTTTGCCACTGGCTGTTCACACTTTCTATCTTATTATCCTACTTACCCATGGCATGGCATTTATCTTTCTCACACAAATATCTCTCATCTACCAAATTTTGCCTGACTAAATATTTATATATTGAACTACCATTCCTTTTTATCAGGATCCTTCATGTAGGATATATTGTTATCTAATAAAGAACTCTGCTCCTAAGTTGCACTAGCCTTTTCCATCATGGTCAATCCTGATTTCCAGTTCTTCTTCTTAAAAGTTTTGACTCAATTCCTCCTTCTCATTAGGACTGGTTTGGAAACTAAAAAAGAAAAGGTAATTTTCTTGTATTTTGCCAGCACAAAGGAACAAGCCAGTGGGAGAACTAGCATTCTCTTTCTCCTTTCTTTTCCTTCTCTTTGTCTATTTCCTCTTTTCTTTCATCTGCAAGGTCCCTGTTTAAGAACTGCACTCTTCCTCATCCTCAGCAGTCACCCCACTGTCACCTGCCCTTTCTCTGCAAACAGCAAGTCAAAGGTAGAGCAGGGAGCAGGAGCTGGTGGTCACACCATTTAAATTATACTTTCCCCCTCAATATTCCTGAAATATACAGATATGCTATCACAATTCATTTTTTCTATATCTCTCCAGAGAAATGGTTTTGTCAAATATATTTTCCTTTCGGCCATTTTTGAAAAAGGGTTTTTTCTAATGTTAATACATCATGAATATAATGCCAGCTTTTCATCTTTGTGCTCTCATAAAAGCATACAAACAATCAAAATTATTAGCACAGCCAGATTTTAAAATAAAACTTTAGAGAACTTGATGAAGTGAAGGAACTTTTATCCTGAAAGTTGCTGATGCTGGCACAAGTGACAATGAAACAAGCAATTTTCATGGAAGCTATTAGCTAATCATTTTCAAATGTTTATTACATTCTGCTCCCAGACTGTCAGTGCTGTGGATCAATTGTTTACTTAAAAGGATGCTTTGAGAGCAGACTAGCTTTATGATAAGAATTACACAAAAATTTTGTCCCATTAATTCAACATTACCTCTCCCTAGGAAGTATCTGATGAGACATGACTGAGTTCATAACCAAACAACAGCAGTCACATTCTGCAGCTGTGAACCCATTTATTGCTAAAAAATAATCCAATTAATTGGATTATTAACCCCAAAGTGCTGTCTTACATTTTACCTACCAGTGATGTCAGTATTGGTGATGAAAATGAAGAGCACGGAGCTATAGATCCAGAGAAATAAACTGCCACATGGTGCACAGTGAGGCTGTTCTTGTAAGGTGCCCAGATTATCTGAATGATTTTACACTTTCATTCATCTTAGCAGGTAAAATAGCTCAGATTTGCATCTGATTTTTTAATCTAATCACTGGAATGTTGATGGTCTGAGTGTGCTGTATACTCTAATACAAGGAATCCCAAGCAATGCAGGGGCACAAGGAGAATTAAAAGTGCGTAATAGGAGTCAGTACAAATGGGAAAAAACCCTAGTTTTATGTCCTTGGTGCACTGAAGAGTTCTTCCATTCCTTGGGTCTGATCCAAAGTATAAGGACAACTCTGCTGGAGAGCTACTGCAGGACTTACAGGAGAGAAAAAAGAGGTAGGAATTTATGACTCATAAGGCCAAAGGCTGAACTTGTACTTCCCATCCAGGGTCACACTGGACATGTAGTTCTTTTCTCTTCTCACATGAACTGGTGAAAGCAGGTAAGGAATTCCTGAATAAGGATTCCAGTTCCTGCCTACCTGACCAGTGAAAGTAGTGGTGTATGAAGAGTCACAATAAAATTCAGTCTGCTATTGTGCCCTTGTAGTGAAAACTGGGGTGGATTAAATAAGTCTTTCCCTTTACAGATGTATTGCCATATCTCTAAACTTTCTAAAACTTTAAGGGATAGTTTGGGACAATAAAATGTAAGGAATTTGATTGTCTGTTCTCTAAGGTCTAAACATAATTCTTTTGCAATGGCTTTCCAGTGATTATCATAATAACAAAGCCAATAAGACAATATGCCTAACTGCCAGTTTTGTAAATAAATATCTGTTTAACAAATCAGAGCAGAAAGGGCAATATGAACTTCTGTGTGTTTAGGTCAATTGTTTGCTTTTACATAAAATTTTAGTGGTTCTAAGGGTAAAGATAGGAAGACACTACAGTGTTGCCAGCTAGGAGGGTATAAACTGCTGTCTCTACTTTAGTCTACATCATCTACAGATTCTTAATGGAAATGCATATAGCTGTGAAAAGAAGATCAGAATTTAGCTTATTGTGCTTGCTAAAATTTCCAGACTCTTGCCCCTGTGTGTGCTGGTACAAGAAATACCACTATCAATTTATAGGAAGTGACTTATAATTTATTGAATGGTTGAAACATCTCTCGGCTGAAACGGCTGCCAATTTTCCAACCTATTAATATTAAAAATGCAACCCATGGAAAGTGCTCACTGTGACAGACCTGAGATAGATTCAGATTCATGATTTTGTGTCTGCTGGTTTCAGCAAAGTTTATTGTCTTTACATCAGTGAAGGAAGCAATTTAAACTGTGCTGTGTATGTACATTTTAATTATAAAGCATAAAACTATTGAATCCTGATTCCCTGCCACATTACATGTGCACATTGACATTTAGACAAGAAGTGCCTATGTCATTTCTGAAGCTGAATGATTGACTTTTATATCCACTTTGCACTCTCTTTGGGTTACGCTGAAGGCAGGGTTCACAGGAAAGTGATGCCCCTGGGTATTTTTGACTCTGCTTTGGTATGGCTATTGGTGAAGTGATGCTTCACTCCTTTGTAGGTGGTTTGGGCTCTTATTAAAAAATCAGCAGCATGAATCTGCTCTAGGATATATATGTATATATCATTGCCATCACAGTGTTTCCCCCTACACTTCACCCTTGACAGTGCTTACCTGTAAAGGCACAATATTGGCAGCTGTCTGCCTTGATTAGATAAAGAGGGTAGGAGCAAAGTCCATGTAATTTTTTTTCTGTCCATTTCCTATGCTGAAGCAGTCATCATTCACTCCTACCCAGGAGATATTGCACGTACCCACAGTCACAGGGTGTTCATTCCAGGCAGGAGGTAAAGCAAGCAGCCTGGGAGATACATGAGCAATACTTTTCCTGTATTGGAACTTTGCATGCAGAAAAGAGGGAGATGGCAGAGAGCTAATCTGAAACACAGGAGGATGTTCTTCAGCAGGACATGGCAGCAGGATGCTTCAGCCCAGCTGTAGCCAGCCCCACCACAGAAGCAGACAATACAGGCACCTCTGAGTGTGTTGTTTTCTGTGACGTTTCCCATCATCATTTCTCATTACAGAGCAATCTAAGAGGCATAGGCTGCCATGGACACAAGGAAGACTTGAAATAACGTGAGGAAGCACAAGAAGACTGGTCTCTTTAATTGCAAAAGGAAATGAAATTAGCTTCCTTTTCATGCTCTGGGTTTGAAAGAACAGCATGCTAGGCTGAAACTCGCCTCACTTGAATGCAGAATGTATGCAATGTGTATGCTCATCCAGTGTATTTTCCAAAGTGACTTATTTCTGCTTTTTTTTCTTATTTTTCCTTTTTCTTTTTTCCACCAGAAAGAAACACCACTTGCCAATGCTGCATTTTGGGCTGCAAGAAAAGGAAACCTGGCTCTCCTCCAGCTGCTGCTGAACAGTGGGCGAGTAGATGTGGACTGCAAAGACAGCGTATGCACACAATGCACCTACAGCCACAGCACTCATTTTGCATCACTTTCCATAGCCCACCATGCAGAGGGTGTAGTAGGGATCTAACATGAAACATATGGATGTCTTATGGTACTTCAGGATGATTTAAAACCTTCTCCTGTCAGTAATCAAGCTTGAAATGTAGGATAAAATAGCGTGATGATTTACATCAGTGGCAAGGGGTTAAGAATTCGCCAGCACTCAAAAATGTGTCTTACATAGTTATTTGTGGTGCTGACATTAAAAACACAGATCCTAGCACCTCAGGCTTCTCTTTGCAAAGAAATGTTATTGTAGTAATAGATCACAGTGAAGAGTTGGCTCAACTGAGCCCAGGTAGCAATGATTCTGTCAGCTAGCAGACTTCTCATAATTAGAACAACTGCTGGCCTCCTAAATTCTTCTTCCTCCACCCAATCTCTGGACTGGTCACCAACATGAAGGCACAAGACTGCCAAGCAAGAGAAGCCCAGACACATGACAGATGTCATGGGAATTTCCTTACTGTAATTGACATGGCTTGAAATTAGTTTTGAGATTAGAAATGAGCTGATAACACAGATAATGAATAGGTCTTTCTATTCTGCCTACAACACATGGTGAGATACTTGATTGTGCTAAGCTGTGTCAAAGAGCAAGGGGAAAAGGAGGTTGGGAAGTTCCAGGTTTCTTTTGTTTGGCATTGGGACTGACTGACATGGAGTCATGCTGGTGTTGGCAAGGATTAATGCCACTTCCAGCCCGAAACATGAACTTGCTGCAGCTTCTCTCACTTTGAATACCTTCAAAGTATAAGAGATTTTCTAAGCCCATTGACGTTAACCTATCTTTTCATTTTCATTTCATTTTTGCCCTGTAGGCAAGTATTTGTCCTACAGTACTTCTGGACTGTCTTTCTGACAAGTGAGGGAAGGTTGTTCAAACAGAGGCTTGTAGTAAGCAGGACAGAGATCAGTGTGAAAAAATAAAGTCACTACTGTTCATTCTTTCTCAAAAGAAGGCTAACTTTGGACAAGAACTTTCACACTGCACTGCATTAGTGATTGTATCAACAATACACATTTTCTAGACTAAATTATATTCGTACAATTAAGACCATTTCTTTTTTGCAATGTCACCCATTCCTTCTTTAAATTGAGCTGTTTGTGCAAATGGTTTTGGAGGATGTGTTTCATCCTTATGCATGTTGTTTCTGCATATTGTCCATATGCTGCATACATATAAATACTACTTCGTTCACTGGAAGTGACCTTAGAGTGTACAGAGGGAGTTGAACACAGATTTCTGTACAGAAAGTTCTCTTTTATAATGTGAAGAGTCACTGAGTGAGTTTGCTCTCATTATTTGGATAGGGAATTACTGCTCAGCCCCTTCTCCTGACTATGACTCAGAGTTCTAAGTGACTCAGCTGAGTCACTCAGCTCCTGTGTCTGAGGTTATTCTTCTGGAAATGATGCAAAGAACTTTGGGATTCTCTGATTAAAAAGAGGGGGGAAAAAAGCTGTTTAGAAACAAAATCCATTCTTTTTATACTTGTTGCACTTGTTTTGGGACAATAAGGTATCATAAGCTCCCTCCAGTTTTTTGGCAGCGATGCTGTCTCATCCAGACAGCCTGATTCATTGTTGTAGGTGTCTGTTGAAGGTACTGACTTGTTTTTCCTTACTCCCAGCTTGGTACAACAGCTCTGATGGTAGCATCTTACTATGGCCACATAGATTGTGTACGGGAATTGGTGTTGCAAGGAGCAGATATCAATCTGCAGAGAGAGGTAGGATTCAAACAGGGCTTGATTAAGTGACTGTTGGTTTGTTACAAATAATAAGAGTGTTGTCTGCTGCTTGTTGCCAATTGTTCTTTGTCACTTGCTGTATAGTGCATTTGTAACACATATACCAGACTCTGTTCTGAGGACATCAGGGAATCAGATATCTGAAGTTTACAATAGAAAATCAGATGCCAGAGGTACATTTATAATAACTCATCAAAGATTTTCAGCACATCTGGTTGGTGAGGGTCAGTTCCATCTGGGATGTAAGTCCCCAGGCTTATGCCATTTATGTATTTGCAGTTTTACTTTTTGGCACAACAATTTACAGATCTCTGGATGGGATAAATAATAAGAAGACCTTTACCTTTTGACTTGCAGCCTGGTTATTAAAATTGAGTGGATGCCCTTGCTAGCACAGGGATTATTTTTGACTCTGTATGTTTTGGAGTTTCTGCCTTTTAGTCTGAGCCAACTCATCTCTAGCAGTCACACAGCTTTATCACCCTTACCCTTCCCTGCATCTCTGCTTGGCATTCAAGGCATGTCTTGCACCATGACATCAGCATGGAAGGGACATCAGCAACTGATTTTTTTGGGAAATTGCCTTTCACTCATACTCCATGCAGATGGTTGTACGGATTGCAGTTGCTCTGATCTGTGTGTTGGCTGCGCAAAGAGCAGATCTCTGTGACAGCCACTGGTTTTAAGAGAAGAGCAGTTTAAGGAGGGCATGAAGTTACTTGTGATAGTGGCAGGTCATGCAGGATAGCAGTGTGCTCGTTGCTCCAACAGTACAAGCCAGTGTTTCTTACTTTCTTCCTTGGTTACCTAGAACCAGAGCATTAATCTCATGCTGACATCTGCAAGTTACTGAGTCAGTGAATGCCATGTTTGATGATGTAGATGGCTTTGCACTTACTGGCCTAAACTTGCTCTAACCATGATTGTCAGTGTCTTTCAGTGGGGTCCTGTTCTAACAAAACATGGACTTAAATATGTCCCTTCCCTTAGGTAAACATTGCTTGGAAAGAAGCAACAAAAGAAAAAGTTAAGAACAGCTTTATGGAGCTACTCAGTGATTATCACTCAGGAAATACTGATTCAACAGGCCAACAAAAAGAAAAACACTGAAATTCTCTGAAATCACTCTGTTGCAGAAAGAAAGCAAAACAGATGAAGTTTATGTGCTAAAGACCAATGGTTCTGCAACTAAATGCAGTTACTCCAACCAATGCTCCTGTGCTCTGAAGCTGTTGTGAAGCTTGGGGAAGTGAGCATCCCATAAATGTGCCCAGGAGAGCAGGCTCTGAAATGGTCTAAATGGGGCCACGTACTATTGTAAGGGCTTTGGGCACTGGAGTGAATTTCACGTGTAGCTCCCATTTCCTGTACTTTCTGCATGGGATGAGAGAGCCCAAAGTCAGGAAAGCCTGCTCCCTTCCTCCCTTCCTTCCTCCCTTCCTCCCTTCCTCCCTTCCTCCCTTCCTCCCTTCCTCCCTTCCTCCCTCCCTCCCTTCCTCCCTTCCTCCCTCCCTCCCTCCCTGTATGATGATGGTCAGATCTTTTCAGTGCAATGGGAAGAAGACTGAGTTAAGATACCTGGTGTCCTCTGGAGTCTTGAAATTCATCATGTCTTCTCAGCTAATATTCAACTGATTGAACTTAATACTTTTTAATTTGAAATATCTATACTACAGTCAAGTGTGTTATGTGTTTTTTATTCTTTTAATCTGTTTCTCCTTTACAGTCAGGTGCAACTTCTCTGTTCTTCGCCGCACAGCAAGGCCACAACGATGTAGTGAAGTTTCTATTTTCATTTGGAGCCTCCACTGAATTTAAGAATAAAGTAAGATGATTGGTCTGGTTTTGCATGCTGATACATTCTGACAGTCAAGGCTGGGGTTTTTATATTCACATGAAACATGACAGGGCAGTGTTAAGATGATGAAATTTCCTCACGTGAACATTTTTTGAGTAATATGAGTAATGCGAGATATTGTGAAATATTAACTTTGGACTAGCTTTGCCTACCTAGACTTAGTGGCATAAGTTCATCAAGGTCCCTTGACAATGATATCAGTCTTTACTAATAAGCCATCCTCCAATACAAGATCAAAGGGTCTTTTTGTTCATACCAGGTAGGATCCTGGTTTAGGTGTTTATGTACTCCGGTTGCATAGAACTGATATTTTATCAACATTGAGATGTCTCTGCATGCCACAATAGGATACATAAGAGTATAATGCCTTCAGTGCTCACTAAATTCCCCCTTTCCCATCTGGGACATGAAGATGAATGCACATCAGAGCTTTTGTTTCTTGTTTCAGGCAGGTCCTTTTCCAAATTCTTCTTAGAATAGCCAAAAGCACAGCTGGCAGGGCCTGGGTTCCTCAACCCTCATGGGGCAACAGCAGCAAGATCAGCAGTTCATCACTGACAGCAGTACATCAACCCAGTTTCTTTGCCCCATGCAGTATTAGCACCTCTGCTTTCAGCAATCAGGGGGGAAAGCAACATATTTTCATTAAAGATACTTATCCTTGACATGCTGGCTGCATTTTGAAGTGTTGCCATAATCTGGGGAGGAGGACACTTGCCAGTCACTTACCCTGGGATCCCTAGTGAAGTCTTCAAAGAAGCAATAGTTCTTTACTCCACAGTAATCATTTTCTCAAGATATTTTAGTCTGTGATTTGAATGATTCTCTCAATCCCTACCTGCTTTCTGGAGTCCCTGGAAATACAGGCTCTAAATACTAAGGGAATTGGTGGAAAACCAGAAACTCAGCTCCTTATGCTCCATGAGCTAAAAATCCTGATGTTTTGTGGCCAGAGTTCACACATGCCCATAGAATAGGATTCTGATACCCCAAGGAGCTGTGCTTGTGATGAGCAACTCTCTGACCACAGCAGCAATCAGTAATAAAAGCATGAATGAAATGATGGCTGTTTAACTCAACATGGAGTGCAGCTGTGAAAGTTGGCAATGCAGGAGATTGCAGTATTAAATACAACAGCTGTTCCTTAGAGTATTGGATAATCTCACGTGGGACAAATTTATTGGGTAAGGTTGCACATTAAAATGAATGTTGTTTCTCTGCCTTTTATTTCAGGGTATGGGTAGGGATTAGCAAGATTCAGAGGGGTCATCTTCCCTTGCATTCAGCTGGCAAGTCAGAGGCTCAGTACCTTATTCTGTCTAGAGGGACACTTACATCTTCACTCAGTCTTTCCACAGCCTGTGAACTAGGAGTTTGTGAACAGGCTTGATCCAGGAGGTGAACAGCAGGCTTGAAATTGATCCTTCCTGACAATATACAGTCTTTTAAGAAGCGTGCAAACTATATTGATGTGAAACACTAGAACAGACAAAAGAGACCATCTAAATTATAAAAGAATATTCCTGTGTTCAGCTGCTCCAAATGGCTTCCATCTTTGGACAAATGCAAGTTTGGGGTCCTCTGTTGCTCACCTTGAAACTTTAATTTCAGCCCCTCTTTTCCTGCCTGCCTCTGCTTCTGAACCCAGACCTGACTTGGCCCATATGCCAGTCCCAAGTATCTTTTAAGCTGCTGGTTGTTCTTCCTTTCCAGGCCACAGCTTTCTGCTATGTCCAGACAAGCTGGTTGAAAGATAACACCAGCTCCCAATGGATGTAACATGGGAAACTGGCATGTGATGTGTATGTGAGATGATTTTCCAGCAGCATCACCCAGCAAGTGCCTGAGCAGGAGGCACCAGTCAGGTGTAGTGCATGGGCAGCCCACATCTTCCACTGGCCCACTAGTGTGGCTTTGTATCAGTTCAATCTTCTGATTTAATAATTTGGTTTTCATAGCTTGGAATAATTCCATCAATCTGCTAACAGCTGACCAAGGTGACAGGCTCCTCCATCCCTCCCAAACTCCAGAAACAATATAGTTGATAAAATAGGTGTTTTCAGGTTAGGGACAAGGCATTTTCTCCCTAAGACACTCATCTGGGAGCAGCACTGGAAAAGATATGGCTGATCCTGTTTTGAAAGATCAGTGCAAAATTAATCCATTTGGAAAAAATATACATATTTCTATTATAAATTATGGCATGGATTTGGAATGAGCAGACAAATTGAATGTATCCCAGAAAACAGAGACTTTAACTAAGGAAATGCAAAGCCCAACATCTTTTTCATGCACTTATCTGTAAATTGTGATTACTACATTTGTTACTCATATGAGAATTCTGGAGAACTATCTTAATACAGCCATGCAATTCTTGTTAGGCCTTGCATCATTAGAATTGATATTTGCTATGGTGAGCAATGTAAAACTATTCTAAAATAGTGTAATAAAGTAATTAGCAATAAATGCTGATGTTCTAAAGAGAATAAATAGTACTATTGATGAGTAATTATTATATAATTATGACATATAATATTAACTCATCATTACTATTATTCTGCATTGTCCCAGTCTGACATCCACAGAAATAGGTTGAAGGTTTTTTTCTTTTATTCTGATAGAAGTGATAAGCATGTGAGTTCTTAAAAAACCTGGTGGCATGTTTTCCAAGCAATTCTGCAGGTTGAACAGTATGTCAGAGGCAGTTTTTCAGCAGGCAGTGATTGCAGAAGATCAGTTATCCTCCTCTGTACCATATTTAAGTGATGGTAAAACATCATGTAATTCTAAGCTACTTTCAGGTGATGTTGACAGAGGAAAGGGGTTGGCAAATAGACAGGGAAGTCTAAACCACTTACTGTGGTCTTACCCAGTGCTGCTGTTCCAAGTATTTTCCCTGCAGATCAGTAGCTGCTGTTATGTGCTGGCAGTGAGAGAACAGACTCTGGGGAGGGCAGAAAAAATGGTTCCAGGGCAAGAATTGCAGAGGCAGCTGAGAAAAGTCCAGCTCCTATCTGAGCTGGAAATACTTGCAGTGCAGGATTAATAGAGGCTTCATTGTGTCAGGAAAACAGGATATGAGCAAGAAGTGAACCCAAGGCAATGTGCCATCTCTAAGAGGTTGCACAGTGGCCTCCTGCCCACTGCAAAAGGGTAATAGCCCCAGGAGCTCCTCAGTGCTTGCTCACATGTCCAGCTCCCACTTGCTGCCCTGCTCAAAGTTCCTAAGAGGCTTGCCAGTACCAAAGATGCTGCTTCAGCTTTTTACTTATCTCAGCTGAAGCCAGAAAGGAAAGAGGTAATCACATGGCTGAAAGGGATGCTAAAACTCTGTCATTTACTCTTTCTTTTTTATCCCCTACAACTTATCTGCTTTCCCTATGGTCTGTAAAGCATTGGGGTCTTCAGCTAGAGTTTGCTGGAGTGAAGTGCAAGAGAAAACCAGATGGAAGCTCAATAGAGGCAAGAAGGGGACTGAGTTTTCCCCTACTAATAAACAGTGGACCTTCTCATTGTTTGACAATTCCTTGATTTAACTAAGTACTGTCTTATCACATGGTCAGTGGAAATTTTTCCTGCCCGCAGGTTCCTTTTTTTAGAGAAAGATGTATATCTGATTTTTCACAGTAGTACCCCCAACTCAGAGCATGTAGAGGAATCCCAATCCCTTCTGTTGAAGGTATTCAGTTTCATATAGAAGACACACAGTAGAACAGGTCTCAGAACTCAGTTGTCTTCCTGATCAGGGACCAGATCTTTGACCCCAGGAATTGTTACCTAGTTCCCTCTGCCACAGTAAATATTTGATTCAGAGTGGACAGATTGGGGAATTGGGAATTGGGGACCATCAAATGCTTCTCTTCTAACCTCTGGACTCTGATCAGATTGATCTAGGAAAACTTGGCCACTTTAGTCTGAAGGATCCAAAGGTTGTATTTTGGAATTGTGTTACTCTTTAAAAAAAAAAAAAAATAAAGTATCTGTCTAAAATTGTTTACTGGGCTGAACCAAACACTTGGTCAGGAGCCCCTTTTTGAATTAATTAGACATGTCTTGAGAGAGTGTTGCCATTCTTAAATCCCAAGCTGTCACATCTCCCAAGGTGGGATCACACATTGGGATTCCAAGCATTGGGCTTCAGCTCTACTGTGCCAACTGTGGTTAGCTTTGCAGGCCTGCCTTTTATTTGGGACCTGTCACTTGGCTCCCTGCAGGAATTATGATAATAACCACATAATCTTCTAAAAATAACAGGAGTTCGTGGAGAACACAAGAATTTTAGAAAACAAAAGACAGACCATAAAGCAATAAACAAACTTCTCCCATATGCAACCAACTGAGCATGTCTATTTACCCTCCATACAGAGATCTTTGATATTTTTAAGCTTCCTAAAACTTTTTCCTTGCCTGTCTCTCCACAGAGGAACTTCAGTTTGGATAGCAGTTTTTCTTCTTAATTCACTAACCTTCCTCTCTCAACTTTGTTTAGGGAAAAAGTTTTAAAAATCTCTGGGGTTTGGGGTTTGTTTTTTTTTTTTTGTTTGTAGCCCTTTGATCTGGTAAGTCACCACTTGAGCCAAGTGGCTTTCACCTGCTTGGGAGGAGGAAATAGGTTTAATGAAGCTTTTCCATTGTCTTTTAAGTGTGTATATGGTGTTTTTTAATCCAAGCACCATTGTGGTTGCTTTAGTGTTTTGTTCAAGCAGTTCCCATTAAATTACAGTAGTTTAATTTGGCAGGAAACTCTAATTTTTCATAATAGAAACTTAACTCCACTGACCTAATTACACACTGTATTTACTCAAATAATCCAGAATTAATAGGCAATTCTTAGACTGTCACACAACAGCCTCACATCTCTGATTTTGCTGACACCCAAGCCTTCTTTTCTTTTCAATGTTCTAGGCAGGAAGGGTGACTATGAGGTTTCGGGGGTAGCTTTAAACAGTGTCTCTGGGTTAGCTCAGTTATGTCAGAGCTTGAGTTTTCATGAGGCTATTAAAAGGCCATTGAATTACACCATTGATTAATAAATCTGATTTATACTTCTCATAATAAATGATCCATTTGGTCACTCAAGCTTTTACTTCTTTTGTGGATATCTGTTTATGTGGAAAATTTCAGGCAACTTTGTAGTTGTTTCAGAGCACTAGTCAAGTTCTCAAGAGCAAGCCAAAGCACAGTTTTGTGTCCACATTAATAACAGCTCTAGAAACACTTTATCTGAAATACTTTAGATAGCTTATCTTGTGGAGGAGAGGCTTGAGACTGGGAGAAGGCAGGGGAGGAGAGAGAAGACCTGTGGTGGTGACATTTTGGGGTGTGCATCATCTTTGCATGGTGGCATGGTGCCATCCCAGGCAGAAGATAAGAACTTCCTCTCCATAGCTGTGGTACTGGTAGTTTTTGAGTGAAGCCCAGCACATTTAAGATGGCAAGACCCACGTTTTCTGTCTCAGTTGTTTCAGCTGGTTTGGAGTCAATCACCAGTGACACTGAGGTGTTTCCCTTCTCAGTTGGCTCCCAAGGGAGTGTTTCTACAAGCAGGGATTGATTCATGTGCCTTGGTCTCCCTTTAGTGGTGATGTGCAGCAACTCTAACTGCCTGGAATTGATCCTACCTGCAGGGATCCCTTCTCAAGCAGAATGAACGGCACTTTCACTGGTGGTCATGCCTTTGGTCAGACTCACACTTGACAGTCAGCCAGCACACTTTAAAATACTTCCTCTCCACTCAGCTTCAGGCCAACAATCCACCAATGAGAGGCAGGACATAGGGCACAAGGTTCTGGCCATGGACGAGCCCATGATCAATAGACTCTTGAGCACTGGAAAGGTGTGCTGTCCATCCATCAGTGGAGGAGTTTGGCAGGCATGAGGAATTTGGCTGTAAAAGGAGGACACGTGGGGGAGCTTGGAGTTGTGAAGGGAATAAAGCTTCTTATGGCAAGGCAAAAGATGAGGAATGAAAAACAGAATTTTCTTAGTTCCTTTCCCTCCCTAAAAAAACTCAGGAGAAAAAAATTATATAGTGACTGAGCCAAGTTGAAAGATTTACATGTCAACACTTGGCATTAAAGTTATGAAAAATTCAGTAGCTACTCATTACAGAACTGCTGTGAGCCAAATTCTGAAAAGTTTTGAAGTTAGGCCCTTTTTTTTTGATGATGATGTTCAGCCCAGCAGCTGACCTCTCACCTGACTGTACCCATTCTTTGCTTTTTCACAGGATGGAGGCACAGCTCTCCTGGCTGCCTGTCAGTATGGGCATGCAAAAGTAGTGGAAACTCTGCTGAAGCACGGCGCCAACATTCATGATCAACTCTATGTGAGTTATTTGACACACACAATATTGACAATGGTGGTGGTGGAACAAATGTGCTGTTGCTTGGACAACAGCAGACACCCTGGCTCCAGCACAGACAGGCATTTGCCAAATGCTGCAGTTTTATAGTACTCTGTTCCTCTAAGATGTGGATTTTGTTAACTGTCTGCTTTTCATGATACTGAGAGAAGTAGCACAGAATCAGAAAATATTCTTTGGCTCCTTTTGGCTCATGATCTGTATGGAAGATATGTAGCAAATCTGGAACAGACTTGTGCTACCCATTAGCCTTGGATGAAAGTGCATATCATGATTCTCAGAAGAATGAATAGCTCTACAACCTCTGAAGTACATTACTTTTCTGTCAGAAGGAATGGTAAAAATTAAAGTCTTTAAGTGACTTCAAAGTGAGTTTTTTTTAATATCAGTGAAGATTATGTTATTTGGTATTTGTGAATCTCCAGTTTGCCAGTGTTTTGGTCAAAATAAGGTTAAAGTGGCTGAACTGATATTGTTTAGTTGACTTTTCAGAAAGTTGGATTGAACCAATGAAGCTCTGGATTTAATTTACGGTGACACAGATAAGTTGAGCTAAAACGAGTAGCAGATTTTGCCTCTGCTTCCCACCACTCATTCCTACCCCAGGGCACTCAAGACTGACAAAGAGGAAGTTGGTTCTCCAAGATAAATGAGTTTTTTCAGCTGTTTCCATTGGCTTTGGATCTGCAGGATGCTGTTGCACTCCCAGTTCCTACTGGCTTGCAGGGGAGCTGAGAGCTGGTGACTGCAGAAGTGGTCATAGGGGGATCTCCACCTCAGTGCTGCCTCACCCCTCATTTATGAAGAAGGTTGTTCCACCCTTGCTGTTGTGCAAATAGGAATTGTCTTTCTGATCTGAGGGCAGTGATTCACCCCTCTGCAGGGTAATCCCAGGGGCTGCCACTCAGTTTAAAAATAGCTATGCTGCCACACCTGCAGACTCTTACCCAGAGGTCAAGGCAGTAAAATAACTTCCTTGTTTTCTCTCCTGGAAATGAGCAATATTTGCAATTGGATTTTAAAATGTACTTTTATTGCTCACAGACATTGGGCAAAGCCAGTCAGAAACAGTTGTGCAATAAAACAAGAATACGATCTCTTGGAAAAAAGTGTTGTCTACCTCTTTTTGTGGGCCAAGCTCCTTTTGTCATGGTATCTGGATGGCAGTTCCACTGGCAGCCAGAGAGGGATTTTGAGCATACATTTGGATACTTCTCCCAAAACCATCAAGATCAATGTTTTAATCTAAAATTGACTCATGTGAGGGGTCAGGAGAGCAAGAGACAAAGGAATATCCTAACTAAATAGTATTTCTTGCAGAAATATGTTCTAGCCTCAAAACAGCATTCTCCTTACAGCATCAATTCAAATCAAATAGGTATCACTGAACGCAAGGTTCACCATCTTGATTGATCCTACAATAAAGAACTTTCTTTAATATTACACAACCTTGTTTACTTTCTAAATTGAAGTGTTCTCTGTCTCTGGAGGAAGCCTGCAAAGGCTCTGGTACTGCCAGTTTTTTTCACATACGCACACAGAAACCAGAGAAAACAGCCCATCAGAGGGCCCAGGGACAGACATTAGTAATTCCAGCAGACACCTCTTTTGTTTACCAGGACATTTGTCTTGAAATCAATGTCCAACATCCTAAATTTAGTCCCTGAGACACTGTATTCAGCTCATGCTTCACCAAGTCTCTGCTGAGTTTTCCACTTAGTGGAGTAGCTGAGTAGTTGGGACTAAATACTGCAGGCAACAGTATTTAGTCCCAACAAAGTGATATGCCAACAAGGTCAGCAGCAGGCTTTCACTAAAATGCCATGTATTTTTTGATAGGCACCTGCCTGAGTTGGCATGAGAGATGTACTTGCACACCTGAGATGCAGTAAAGGGGTTAATTCCTGTCTCTATTTAAACTAAAAGATTCTCGCCTCCTGGGAAAACTTGTCCTAACACATCCTGTGCTTAATGCAGTGGATGTAGGATAGGTAAACACCTGTCCCACCCTCAATATAGATTTCTACTTATAATTGGTTAGATAGATGTTGTTTGAAATTTTTCCATCAAAAACTTAATGAAATATTACTTTTATTTTTTTTTTTTTCCTATGGAAGAGGTTTCTCTGAAGTAAAATTCTGAGAACATCTGCACGTGAAAGACATGTCAAAGAAAATCAAGACCCTGTGTTTGTTCACAATTTATTCTTTCACAACCTTTTGCAGGAAAATTCTGGTTTCTGATATGGCTACAAAATACTTTTAGATTACTATATTACAGGTGAAGTCTCTTTTACAAGATATGCCAGAGCAGAAGCATGGTGTTTCCTGAGGTGGCACAGTAGCATGGCACAGGCCTTACTCCTTCAGCCTCAAAGTCAGACTTCAATGCTGGGCTTTGCTGTCTTGCAAAGTATCTGACATGTTTCCACCATGTATTCATGTAGCAGAACACTTCTGCATGAACTTACAAAAGCTAAATGAACCTATATTGCTTTACAGGAACTAATTTCTAGTTAGGCAGCTCAATGTCTCAATGAACTAGACTCTTAGTATTCCAGCCCCAGGATTTAATGCTGCATTTGTTATATGATGGGAGCCAGTATTTGTGCATACTGAATGAAAATGTTGCCACAGTTTATTATGAACTAGACTTTGCATTTTGGTAGTTATTTCTTGAGCATGGCTGTATATCTGCTGTTACAAAGCATATAAAGACTGAGCACTTAATTCTGTTTAATTCTGCACTAAAGACCGAGAACTTAATTCTGTTTGACTTGTTTCTGTGTGGAAAAAAATGGCATCATTTCAATGCAGTGTGAGACAGATGTGTTTGTTCTTAGGATGGAGCTTCTGCAATTTTCCTGGCAGCACAAGGAGGATATCTGGATGTCATCCGATTGCTGCTTTCTTCAGGAGCAAAGGTTAACCAGCCACGACAGGTATGGTCAACATTTCAGAGCAGAGCTGGGCTCTAATTTTATAGTTATGAAAATTAACATTGGAATTTTCTCCAGGCATTGGGTTCCTGTGGAGGTGTTTCATTGGAAGGCAATTTGTGGCTGCGACAACATTCTATGTTTTAGTTGAGATTGGTAGCATCATTTTGAAGTCAATACCTCAGACGTTTCTGAAGGAATTGAAATTGAAAGCTCTGCTCTAGATCTACACGTTATATCCTATGAGCCACCATCCCTGGAGGTTTTTAGAAGACACTGTAGATGTGGCAGTTGGGCACATGGTTTAGTGGTGGACTTGGCAGTTCTGGGTTAATGGTTGGACCAGAGATCTTTTCCAGCCTAAATGATTCTATGATTCTAGACCAGATCAAACCACTGACTGCTCCTTTAAACCACATGCATGTTGGGTCAGGCACCAAGCTGAATCAAAAGAAAACCCTCCAGCTGTATGAAATGTTGATGTAAGGGTCTTGCACTACCTCTTGCAATTAGAGATCGGTTTGTGTTGTACCACATTACTTTTGAGCCTACAACATCCCTGAGTTCTTTTGAGAACTGCTTGAAAAGCTTTTGAAAATCTGGGAGCTCTAGGAGAAGGCAGTACTAAATTCTATTTTTTGAAATCTCCGGACCCTCAGATGTGGCTTTGGTGTCAAAGTTTATCTTTGACAAACGTTTTTATTTTTACTTTTGTTCATTTGTTTGTTTTACTTTGTGTCATTCCTGTGCACTCTGAAATTCAAGCATGAGTATTGCCTTCTTCTCTGGAAATTTTTTATACATATGGGAAGCTTTTCTCCCCATTTCCAGCTAGTCACTCTAGTGGGCCTGATATTGCAAACACATACAACCAGTAGCAGCTGTAAACAGGAAATAGCTCCTCTGCAAGCAGCAGAGCTGCTGTTTGATCATTAAATGGGAAGTGTGAGTTAGATTTGTGGCTGGTTCAGAGATCCCTGCTAGGGAGTTAGGGGCTGGATCCACTGTGCATCACTGGATGCTGGAGTTAGGAAAGGGTGCAAGAGGCTTTCTAGGTTTTAAACTCACTATGGGATATGTATGTGGTATACAGAGACATGTATGAAAGCTCTCTTGCTTTCCAAATAAAAGAAAGAAAAAGAATTTCTTAATTGTTTAGCTGTTTCTTGACTCTGAAAGAGGTGGAGTTGCACAGCCAGCTTTACAGGCAGCACGTAGAAAGGTCTGGTTTCTCTACCTGCTTTGAGAGATCCTCGCCTGTGGGCTGCTGAAACCCTGCAGGCAAGGTAACTGTCCTGGGTCTTCACTGCACATTGGAAATTGATGGGATAAGGTCTTGTCCTTGTAATTAGTCATGCATGTCAGCCAGGTGGCTGTGATCACTGACTGCAGCAAGTGAAAAAGCGGCAGGCAAGAGCAAATGAGTGCGAGAACCCTAATAACAGTGGACAACGTGGCATGAGACAAGCTCTGCCAGGTATTTTCAGTATTTCCTTTCATCTGCACCAAAAGCCTGACAAATCACAGCCTGGCAACAGACTCTGATCTGTATGCTTCTGCTGCATGTGTAGGTCTGTGTATGCTCCTAGCTGTGGTGTAAGGAAAGAGGATTAGTATTTTAAGTGCCTTAACTGAAACAGTTTTCCTGCTGCCCTTAGCCCCACCTCTGAGCACCAGAGCTGTGCTGGCAGCTACCCCCTGGATTGATGCCTTAGCTGTTCCTAGCTGTTCCTAGGTCCACACTGTCTCCCTAGAAAAAGCTTAAGAAATGTAAAAAGCTCTTAGTTAAGTCCAAAGTTTCAATGTAGAAGGAGGAGAGACCAAGGTATGCATTAATGCCTTTTAAGTAAGTCAAAATAGGGTTAGGGAGCTTTAGATCTGACTGAACCCTGTTGCCATTAGTGCATTCTGCTATCTGTAATTATAATGCAGCTAATTCTTTCTGACACTATTTTTTTAGCTCTCTAATCCAATTTCTACAACACAATGTTTCACGAGGCATTTTTAAATCTTAGTTGAGGCAAAGACTTGTCTCTGTGTGAATGTTCCTCCTGGCTCCTCCGTTTCACCTCCAGCAGGACAGACCTTCTTTGCTTGAGGGTACCTCCGATCCCTGCTAAGATTATGCCTGGATAAGTGCGTGGCATTTGTATTTGGGCCCACTGTAAGCTGAAACATTTCCTTAACAAATGGAACATTTTTAGTGTTTAATTAGTCAAGTAATGGTTGGATGGACTTCAGTCTCTTTCTTACTAACAAATGGATTTGTACTTTGTTAGAAGGTGGTGTGTTGGTCATGAGGAATGTAGCTCCAGAAGGGGCAGTTTCGATGCCAGACAACTCTCACTCTCATTTACAAGCTACATTGCTCTTACTGTGGTAGAAAACTTTTCCAGACAACCTTACCTCAAATACAGGCCTGCAGAGTGCCAGGTGTGAGTTCATCTTCTCCTTCCTCGTGATGTCCAAGTTTTCCTCCTTACCTTGGGAATTTGGTGGGGTTAATCCATGGACCTGCACACATGGTTTGCCTTCTACATCTCCTCCTGCTGCTGTAGTGGGTACCAGTTCCCCCTCAGTCTGGTGTCCCACCTCTAGTCCCATGGGGGTATTTCTGACACCACAGAGCATTTGGGATGGTCCTGGCTGTCCATGTGCAAGGCCTCCAGCTCAGCTCTCACAAGACCGAATAGTGAAGCTTCCTGGAAAGTTTCTTCCCTGGCAATGTCCTTTCTCTTGGGTTGTAAATACCTTCTGCTCTTGCCAATACTGAGGAGCTGGGCAGGAATTCTTTTGTCATCTTTTTGTCTAGACAGAGCTGGGGGCAATGTCTGAAGCCTGCTACAGGAGATGTTTCTATGCTTCTTCAACTTACAAAACAAAGCTGTAATATTCTTTGCCAGTGCTGTTTTGGCAGTCTGTCTCCCAACAGCCTTTATTCTGGCTGGCTAAGCAGATTCAAAATAATCTGAAAATTAATGATTTTTTTCTTAGTACATGATATGCAATTACACATAAATGTAAGCCATAAATCTATATAGGGTGCACTTCAGCAAATAAGCAATTTACTATTGGCAAATTAGGTGTGGTAGTGCAAGTGGACTAATGGGCAGAGCAGTGGAGGAGATGACACTGAGTAGCCTGACAGTAGGGAGTGTCTGCCCCTGGAAATACCTACTGGAAATTTGAGGGGTCTTTCACCTCCCACCTTAATCTGGCCTTTTCCAAAACTTCAAGCCATAAGCAAAAGTTGAGATTCAATGCTGAAAGATGAAGTCATTAGTTAATGGGTAAGAGAAAGAGCATTAATAATTTCAGTCGGAGTATATTTGGAACTTCTGGCTGCTGAATATAATAAGATGTTGTCCATATATACTAACTTTTTTCCACTAAATGTGGAAAAAAGAACACCTTACAAACATCTGGGGTATTTAAAATTATTCTAGGAATGTAGTGATCTGCAGTCGGCTGGGTGGGCAGATGGACAAGGAAAGGAGAGTAGCTTTTGAACTGCATCTATCCCTTTTCTCACTTTCTTCCTGACTCATCTCCAAGCCCAAATATCTAGGGCTTTACACACAAATTCTCATGTGACCTCTTAGTAAAATGTAGCATCTGCTTTGCGTTATTCACCAACATGAAAATAGATAGAAATCTCATCTACTCCATGTAAATATTATAGATATTTGCATAAACCTGAGAGCTAGATGCTGTTTGCTTAAGAGAAAGAAGCTGACCATAGTTAATGTAAGCCCATCATTATCTTCATTATCTTTCTTCTCTTCAGGCTAAGTCCTTCAATACAGCCACTCTTCCTCATAATGTACTTTTGTCTCTATCCTTTAGCTCAGGTGCTGAGGATAATGTCTGACATTAATATTTCATTTATACCTGAAAATAGGGGTTGTTCCTACAAACTTCATTGTGAGTAAAAAAAAAAAAAAAAGCTGCTTTGTTTCCTATGCTGAGCTGTTGTTTTTATTGCTTGTGTAAACACAAGTGTGGATTTGCACAACATTGGTTCTTCACGCAGATTCAATTGTGTAGGCTAGTCTCAGATATTTTCCCAGTTTTACTTTTTCAATGCATCTATTGCTATTTTGTAGAGCCCTCTGGTGGGGGGAGATTAGAAAAATATGAAGTGCCAGCTTGCTGGTAGGGAAAACACCAAACTAAATAAATTGGACAGGGATGCTTTTTGCCATCAAACTAACATCACATACTCTGTATACAAGACAGCTTTTGTTATTTTTGAATCACAAAGAACACTCATACTAAAAGGATATATACCAGAGTCAGTTCAGTCACTAATTTCCATGAGTTAATTTATAGAGAAATTATACAAGAGTGAGAAAAGATCATGTTCCTCACCATTTGAGAATACTGAAAATCTCAGAATGTGCATTTGTTCCTTCTCAGAATCAGAAAAACGGAAGCCCAGATTATTAGATCAAAAGAAGAAATAACTTTTCTGTTTCTTTGAAAGTATTAATTCACTAGTCCATGGAAAGCAGAGAACTGATTAAACAATGTTTTTCTGGGTTGCATGGCAAGTCATAGGAAGCTCCAGCTGGCACTGGGAAGAGAGACTATTTCTTTGATCAAGGTGGAAATATCTTATTTAATGTAAAAAGTTGATTTCTCCTGAAATTTATCACTAAGGCTGTTTTTGAAGTCTCAGTTTAGTTTGTCTTCCTCTTTCAAGCCAAGTCTTCAGGCTGCAGAGGTTGGTGAGGGGAACTGGCAAGCCCTAAAGGCAGAAGCAGGCACCCTGCTTTGTGGGGCCTCACTTCTATGTTAAAGTCCATAAAGGCACAGCCTTTTTTAAAGCCCCATGAGAATCAGTTTGTCACCACATAACTGCTGGAGTCTTCCTGCAGCCTGGAGAATCAGGCCATCTAGAATCAAAAAGAGGAAAAGACACAAAACTAAATTCTACTTGCAATGAGAAATACTTCCAGTGTTTCAACTCACTTTTGCCTTTGGGAGGGAAATCCACCACAAGTTTAGCTTACTCTGAATGTGCATTTTATTTTCTGAGGTCTTGTGCTCAAATAATAATTTGTATAGGACAACTTTTCCGAAGAAGATTGTTTCATGCTAGATCTCTTGATAATTGCCATGTTTTTTGTTGAGTTTTGAGGATGAAATTTGTGAAATACCTTCACTGTAAGGCAGGATGTTTTTACCAGATTCCCTAAGGGTTTGGACACAGCTTTGCATTTGTCTCCCTGTAGGATTTGATTGAGTAATTGAAGTACATCAGTTGGCTTGGGCAGTAAAATGTCAGAGGGCACAGAACACTGAAGGCATCAGCAGTCATATTTTGCTTGCAGGACGGGACAGCTCCCTTGTGGATTGCCTCACAGATGGGTCACAGCGAAGTGGTGCGAGTGATGCTGCTCCGGGGAGCTGAGCGGGACGCCGCACGGGATGTGAGTAGCACTTCCTCCTGCGCTCTGTCTGCAGCTTAATGCCTCATTTGGGGGGCTGTAAGTCGGCCTGGATGGAGGCTTGCTGCCTCCAGAGTCCATCCTGTTTGTCAGGTTGCAAAGTCCCACCACAGGTTTCCTCTTTCCCGTTGCGGCTGGGACAGCTTTCTGGAGGGACCTTCTTGAATAAGGGAATGGGAATGTCCGCATAGTTGAGAGGCAAAGATGGTATATGGTGTCACTGGTTCATTTTATCCTGAAGTTTTCATCCTCCAGGTACCCTAAAACCAGCAGCACATGCTGTGGAGGTGCCCCCTCAAAGATGATGAGCAGGGGAGACTCTCCTCTCAGATATTTAGGGAGAGCTGCCATTTCCCTACAGCTTTTTCTTCCCCTCCAGCTTCCCCTGCAAGGGGAATGCAGGCAAGTCATTTATGACATTCCTCTTTTTTTAAAGGATGGTACAACTGCTTTACTGAAGGCTGCCATTAAAGGCTACAACAATGTTATAGAAGAATTGCTGAAATTCTCTCCTACACTTGGCCTGCTGAAGGTTAGTAGTGAAACACAGAGATTTTTTTAGGCAGAACAAAAGAAGACAAAGGGTCTGATGAAAGACCTGGCATTTATGTCTACTCTAGTGGAAGATGGTAGAAGTTTGGGCCAAAAAAAAAGTCAAGGCAAAAATGAAATTTTCTTTTTAGCCTTAATGCCACTCACAAATGTTTTTAAACAAAACTATGAATTTAATTCTTGGAATGAGAAAGCACATTGTGTCATAGAAGAAATTTTGCTTTTTCTCTCTTGATTTTATTTCTACTGTAAGTAGATTACTCTTGACTGTACAGATTTAACATTATACCCAGCTATCTATTGCATTTTGTCAGCAAAAATAGTGTCCTAAAAGATCTGTTGTGGTGAAATTCTCTACTCGATTTTCTTTTCCTCTGAATTCATAAAGTGGCTTGAAAATAACAGCTATTTGGAAGCTGCTTTTTAATGGTCAACCTAATTTTATGTGTCCATAAATCTCATACTTTGATAGCCTCTGTGCATGCAAATGATTTGCAAACATAATGTACTTGAAAATGTAGGAGGCATCAACTTAGTTATTAATTTTGAGTATGAAATAGCTTCCACACATATCTGAACTGTCAGTTTGCAACCACAAACAAAAGGCCAGCCATAAAAACCCCCACCAATCAGCTGTCTGACACTGAGGCCATTAATCATCAGAGAAGATAAAATCACAGATGGCTTTCATTACTGCTTGTGCTTCTGTTTCACTTGTTAATGACTGATTTTGCCAGGCAGAAACAAGTGCTGAGTTCGTGTCACCTCTGATCTATTGACAGGGGTGATTATAAAAAGAAATACTACTATGGTAAAGTGAACTTGACTTTCATTTTTATTAAAGCATTTAAAATCCCCTCCTTCACATCACACTAGGCTGCAAGCACCCTAAATCAGACCCTATGCCATTGATGACCTAATCTCTTCCACGTTACTTCTGTCTCACTCGTAGGTCTGTTCTTTGTGTTTCATTGCCTTTTGCTTTTCTTCCCATGCACGGTACAAACACCTCTACTGGCATTTCCTAGAATGGCACCTCTGCTCTCCATGCAGCCGTCCTGAGTGGCAACGTGAGGACAGTGGCGCTGCTCCTTGAGGCAGGAGCGGATCCGTGCCTGAGGAACAAGGTATGTCCTGGCATGCCATCCTCCCAGGCAAGGAGCGCAGGGGGAGTGCTCAGCAGTAGGGCCGTGTGTGCCATCGAGGTGGGGGCAGTCCATGTTTCTGTGTAGAATTCAGGGCATTCCAAAAAACCCCACCAACAATCCCAAATTACATGCATCTTTCCCATATTTTACATAGATCTGTTAGTTTTTCGAATTAGTTTTTACATTTTTTTGATAACAGCAATTTTTCTATAGAAATTTTACCACGGTTTTATCCCGTGAAGTGTTTTAAAATTATGTGGTTTATAATTTCTGTGAAAATGTCTTCTTCTGACATGCTTCTGAAGTATTTGCTGCTAGGGTTTGATATGGGTTTGTTAAACTGTAAATGAATGGTCTGGCACTGACTTCTAGTTTATGACTGGGTGAGTGAAAGTTTGTAAAAGAAGTAATCAGCACATATCTTGTAAATATTTTGGACATTTAGTATAAAATCTGTGGCTGTTAATTTCTGCATCATTCCACTTGATGGCAGCAAGTTAATGCCACTCACACAGTAGTCTCTGTTAACAGACATTTTGGGTTTATACTATAACCTGAAAATGTGCAAGATTTTTCTGCTACTGATACTGATCTGCAGCAGCAGGGTGTGCAATAGAAGAAAGTATGTGGCTGAAGCCTCTCCTACTGATTTTTTTTTTTAATTTTTGTAAATGACGTGCCATTTGGGATGACAGAGTATATTTGCAGGACAGAATTACTGATTTTCAGAAGCAGCTTCATCATAAATACTTTATATTACCAAAATTCTATTAAATAAATAAAATAACCAGTAACAAACTCATGTTCTATTACCAACCTTACAGCATAACACTATTTCACAGCAATTTAAGTTGTCCCTTGGAATTTTATGGACATGAGTATGTAAGGACCTGCCTCATCTCCCCCAAAAAATCAGCAGCTATGCTCTCCTTTACTTCAGTGGCAGAAGCATAGGAAGCCCAAGGGCGTTTAGCCTGGACGGTCAGAACAAAATAAGCTGTCACTCAAATTCCATTCCTGCACTGTTTTGAAGACGTAAGTGAGACTTCAACACTGAAAGGTGGAATCTTAAGGCATCTTCAACAGTGGTGGAGACAACACTAGAAAAAACCCATGTTATTATAATCACCAGTACAATCTCTGTAGAGTGTAATGTTTTCAACCATGATTGGGAAATACTCGTTCATTTCTGCTAACCTCAAGGGTTTTTTGTTCCAGGCAAATGAATTGCCAGCAGAACTAACAAAAAATGAACGCATCCTCCGACTCCTCCGTGCAAAGGAAAAGCAAAGGAAAAGCTAATGCAGCCCTATGACAGATGCAGTTTGACAGAGATGTGCCCTGACCACAAGTACCATGACAGTAATCTTAGGTTGGAACAGTTTGCAGAACTGATTAGCCTGTCCAGTACATGCTCCCTGAATGCACCAGGCCCTTGCCATAGGGCTGCCACGGGCTGGGACCTCCGCCCGGCATTGCTGACCGCGGGACCGTGACCTGAGCAGGGGAAGCCCAGGCACCGCAGCCCTGCCTGTCCTCCAGGATCCCACCAACCCCAGCACCAACGTTTGCTCCCCATGCATCCCGGCACAGGCAAGCACTCTGCTGCTGCCGACACGCATCCCCACGCTGTCGTGGCCACACCTGTAACAGTGTGGGCAAGGAGCACTCGGTCCTTGTGTCAGAAGGATACCCAGACCTTGCAGCTGTTTGGATTCAGTAGGTCATGGAGCAGCCCCATGACACCCCTGCCCTCCCTTTGCTGACAGTGACCATGCCTCTCTACCTCCACGTGCCACGTGAGACTAGAGGGGAGAAGCCGCCTGGGCCATCACAACAGTAAAAGTTCTCCTGTCAGCCCAGGGCTTAGGTAACATTTTTGCTACTACATGAAGCTCCATAAAAATGATCAAGAGTATTACAAATGATGCCAAGAGCTACCAACCAAACAAAAAGCAAGGGGATGTCCTCTCGATTGCATCATCTTCATCTGCCAGTCTGTCGAGCAACAGAAACACCACGGAGCTGTTGATTTTGTGATGCCTGCGCAGCTCCCCAACCTTATGCACATTTTGGTGGGTAGAGGAGGACTGGTTGCTGAGCAAACCAAACATGCCCAAAAGGGTATTTTTCCACAGGTGCAGGTACATGAAAAACTCTGCTGTCAGGCACAAAAAACTGCACAGATGCTACACAAGTGACAGTTTTACGTTCTGCATTCAGACAGGTGACACAATGGTTTAGTACACACAGCTACTATGCAAAGCACTCAATCCCCAGGTCTAGGGCAGGAACTAAGGGAGAAGTGCACAGGTACAGGTGTTTCAACAGCTGGTGATAGGGTTACACATAGCCATACCTGAACAGGCCCACTAATTATTGCAGACATGGAAAATTAATTCTGAACAGCAGTTTTTGGCCTTTGTTGTGGTTAAGACACTTAGACATGCTACTAGTGCCTGTGTGGGGAAGGCAGTGCAAATTGCAGGTGGTTTGTGAGGAGCTGTTTTAACCCTGTTACTCTAAGACACCCCATTAAAACCCAGTCATTTCTGCAGTATAAACAGTATATACCATGTCCTGTTAGCCACAAAAGCATTAGAGAGTAATTTACAATTATTTGAGGTAAAAAGTTAGTTCAATACATAAATCCAGGCACTTCACCCGCTTTTAAACCTTGACAAGTTACTGAAGAATTGCTTTAAAAGTTAAAGACAAGGAAGATTGTAAGGACATAAAAATTCTTGCTTAAGAAATGTCTGCCTAGGATTCAGCTGAGCTGCTGCACTTTTGCTTCGGTGAATTAAAAGGAAATCTGTAGCTGAGCTAACAAATGAATGTAGTTTATGTATTGCAAATTTGCCATATGAATTATTAAATTATAAAGGGGTTTTTTTGTGAGTAAGTTAGGTAAGGAGTCAGTGTTCTAGTGAGGAGAACAGAACCAGGTGTACCTTTTCTTGCATGCTGGAATTCCTATTCAATTTCTATTCTGCATTAAATAGGAAAGCTTTACGTTTTCCAACAATGTAATAAGAAAATTTTATTTGTTTAGATAATTTATGCTGCTGAATTTTTAAATTAAAATAATGTTGTGCCTAACAGAAACTTGCAGATGAACTGGTATAGAACCAAAGAATTATCGAAGATGCTTAGAGGATGACTGCATCCAGGGTTAAGTCCTGCAAAAGACTAAAATATACTGAGCATGTGGAACTCTCAAGAGCCTTATTGGGACCTTAAATTGCATAGCATTACAAGGGACTGCACTCTAACTTCTTTAACAAACAACACTGGAAAGGACAGGTTTATTTGGAGCCTCCAGTGGGCTGAAGATGAACATACAATTTTGGAGGACAGTAAAGGGACTCTGGGCAGCCCAGCCTCAATTTTGAACTTTCACCGTAACTTTTCTACAAATCAACAACTGGCAACAACCATACTCTCAAGGTGAAAAGCCCTTTCATATTTGTAAAGGAGGTGAATAATCATTAGAAGGTCTTCAGTAGCTATGCAATAAATGCTCTTATTAATAACAGACAGGCTGTAGTAATCACACAGTCCTCCTAAAAAATTTGAAGCATTCATTGCTATTGAGGGTCTCCTATTTTTTCTTTATAGCAGAGCGCAGGAGAGATGACAAGGCAGGCCAACAGCAGTCCTGTAACAGCTGAAGGAAGGAAGCTGAGACAATAAATGCAGGTATCCAGTGGTCCTTCCTTTCCACCAGGTGTATTTTCTTGGGAGAGTTGTCTCATCCCAAAGGGAGCAGTTACTCAGCAAAGAGCTTCTTCAACTATGCCTGCCCCTGGAAAGATGCATGTCTTCTCCTCACCACTTAGAGTAGGACTTTCCAAGTCCTGTGCCTCTATGAATGGTCACTGCAGCTGAGGATCTCTTGAAACTGTGAAGAACACCTGGGTGCCTGTAACCCCTACAGAGCATCTGCTGGCCTTCTGAGAGGATGCAGTTACCAAAACTTTTTTGTTTGTTTGTTTGTTTGGAGTCGTCTTGTGCTATAATGGGCTTTTCTTATTTTGAACAACATTTAAAATGGGGGGCTAGTGCAGGTTGAAGGGAGAGATTTTTTGGTCTGTTCTTGCTCAGTGGTGGCTGATACAACACACAGGCTGTCTGGGGGGGGATGCTTCATGGAGAACTGGCACTGAGATCTTTCTCTGCCTGATTCAGGCTGAAGTTGAATCTAGCTTCAGGAAAGACACTATTCAACCAAAATGAGACTTCTGGCATGGAAACCTTCTTTTTGAGAGCATTTGTTTCATCTTGGAGTCTTTGAAGAGAAGAATGGTTTCAGTTTTGGGCTCCCTGTAACCCAAAGGTGCTTAATCTGCCTGTATATGGGCTCTAAAGTTGCAATACTGTTTATCACCATGCAATCAATGTTTTCACAGAGAAACCTTAATAATTATTAGTATTTCTGTAGCTATTACTATCTTTAAAGTGTTCAGTAAATACTGCTGTGGTTTATTTGTTGTATTAAAACAGAAGCCCATTTTCCCTTGGTGGCTGAAGTGATTCACTAATATTGATAGTTGTTCTTTGCATAGTTCTAGTGCCTTTTGTGTAAGGTTTTCCAAGCGCTCTACAGACACTATTATCTTCGTAAGTTCCAAAATGCATCACTGTGGTAAGCAAGGAAATAAATTATTTCATTCACAGACCAGTGAAATACAGCAGCTCTTCATCAGTTCATGTCATCAGAAAAGAGTAAATTGAGACATTTAGATTTAGAAATTATGAGGCATTAATTTCATAGATGACAGGATGAAGATAGAGAAAGATGTGAAATAGAGCTGGGACAGAATAACACAACAAATTTGTTTCTGAGTTGGGTTTTGGGGTTTCTTTTCCCTTTAAAGTCTCATAGATAGCTCCCAAAAGTATCATATATATCTTACACCGAAAAAGATAAGCTCCACTAGCACACTGATTTCAGGTTTGCTTCTCTGCACATTCAGAGCCAGAGGCTCAGCCTGCTGTTCCCTCTAGTTTATGTAGATGCTATTAGCCTGGTGACTTCCCATCAACTGCGAGTACAACGGATGTGCAATCAAGCAAAAGGCCACACCAAGGAGTCAAAGAAAAATATAGGGCATTTTTCTTTTATTTCACTAGTATCAAGCCATTGTGTGATAGGGATGAGCACAAGGAAAAGCCTGCAGGGTCTAGAGAGAAGTGACATCCCAGCACAGACACAGTAGTGGTGGAGACTCAGAAGTTCCAAAATACATGGAGCTCTTCATTTAGATTACCACTGCAGTGCAGTGTGCAGGGACATCTATTCAGTAATGATACAAAAGGCAATATTGTTCCACTTGACTTGCACATGCTCTTCTTCTCCTGGAACAAAACCATCTCACTATTGATTCACCCACCTTTGTTTAGCTTAGAAGAGCTGAGAGGATTAGAGCATGAGATCAAATAGCTGCAGGTCATATTTAATGCACTTTACAATGATGATTATCTGCCTCAAAGTCAGAGTTAATTGCAAGAATAATTCAGACTTCCTTTTTCAGCCAGTCTTAGTGACTATTGGAAAATCCACAAGTCAGCCAGTCTTAGTGACTATTGGAAAATCTACAAGTTAACAAAATCTGGTGTCTCAGAAATTTCAGAATTGTAGTACAGAAAATAAGGTAGCACAAACCCCAGGCCTATTTGTACTTCATTTGATAAGAACACTGAAAAGATGTAAAATACAGCCCTTTTCTGGAAACCTTGAGTCATTGGTATTAGAATGTTAATGTTTGCTAGGAGCCTAACCAAAGGTAATACACAAGGCCCTTTTTCCCAGCAACAGGATATTGTACTGCACGCCTGGGACTAAATGGAGTTGTGCCTTCTCACAGCAGCTCTGCTTTTGGCCCCTGGGAATGTCATGAGAGTTTCATACAGTTCTGAATGCCACTTTTTTTTTTTATTTTACCTGACCTTTTATGCACTTGATAAAGCATATATAAATTTATGGAACTCCTTGTGAGATTAATATTCTGCAATGGGAATGTTGCTTTACTAAAATATGTTTTTCTATACCATTTCAACAAAAATATACTACTCAGATAATCTTGTTCTGCATACTTCAATTTAATGTCTTCTGTATTCTACGCTTTTTACAATATCAGAATTATTTTCCTGTTTACACAACGACCACTTTGTTCTATTCCACTTGATTGATTAGACTGTTATTGTTTTCCAGGTCATCACAGATGACCTGGATAGCACTCACAAAAGAAAAAAAAAAAGCGAATGGTCTGGCTTGGGAACAGGAAAACTTAATTTAGCATAACATAACAAGGTTTATTTCAAAGATCCAGACATCACTGACAAACTCCCGATTACATTATTATCCATTAGGCCAGATTCAGATCTCTCTGAAGGAAAGATTATAAAAAGTAACATAGGAACCAAAGGAATAAGATATTACTTTTAATTAATTAGTCAAACATGTCTTGGTGGTTCTGTTATTCCTAGATGTAAAACTGGCCCTTACACTGATCTGATGAATTTCAGCTAAAAAAAAGTCAACACCCTGTGGATAAGCTCATTATGGTGTGCAGTGAATTATGTGCATTATAAAAAAGAGAAAGTCTACACTGAAGCCTATATTTTGGCTGTGTTTGACATCTCAGGCTTTTTGCCTTACTGCTACAATTTTCAATTGCGATGAGCTACATTTTGAGTAGCTCGTCATCAAAAATTCCTATGGCCATAACTCAATAAAGCATCTCACTCTATCGAGAGAACATAAAGGGAAAGTACTGTGACATGTTCATGGCCTAAATCACTACAAAGGATGATTTCTGGGAGTGAAAACTCCTCAACTTTGCACATGAAAGCCTATCAAAACAATATCAAGAGGCTGAAACCAGACAAACTTCAAGCTGTTGATTTTCAGGACTGAGGATAATTATTTCAGAAACAAATTGTTGAGATGGTCCCTTCATCATTTGAGTTTAAAAAAACCCTAACAATTACTTTTCAATTTTGAAAGATGTGTGTCAGCTGAAACATTTTGTGTTTGATGCAGGAATTACTGGATGAAATTATATGATATACAGGAGCTAATATTATGTGATCATAATAGTCCCTTTGATCTTAAAATATATGAATCAATACACTTTTTGCTTCACCACCTCTGTGACCTAGAGAGATACTAACTCTCATGGGATCAATAACAGGACCAAATGCCTAGCAACTGTGGCAAGATGAAACCTGAGACACATACTATGACGGTTTCAGGTTGAAACTGGGTAGAAACACCAATTCACGTAGTGGTTTCAAGTTCACCAATTTCTGTTTCCCAATTATGTGTAGTGGTTTGAGTGTCTACTAGAATTATTTACCCATTTTCTGCTGTGAGATAGGATTAGGAGAAAAGCAAAGCAGGCTCAAAATTTAAAAGGGTATAAAGACAGGTTTTAACAAAACTACAAGAAAGAAAAAAATAATAATCAGAACGAAACCTTCAAAACACTTCCCCTCCCCCACAAATTTCCTTTCCCTTCTCACAGACAACGTATAGAGACAAAACTTGGAACCCTTGGTCAGACCTATAATAGTCTTTCATCAGTTCATTTAGAGAGAGAAGTCTCTTTTAGTCTGCCATGGAAATTTCCCACAAGAAAGAACAGTCCTCTTGTGGCCTCTTAACTCTCACAAAAGCTGCCGCCTGGGAACCTGCATTTGTGAAGTCCTTCCCATATTACACAGCCTCCCACCACTTCATATGGGCCATGGATGCATGGGATACCATTTAAAAGATGAATGGTTCAAAAACAAAGGTTTTTCTTCATCTCTAGGAACAGAGATCTTTTTCTAGGGGCAGATCTTCATCTTTCTTTCTCTGTTCAAGCGTCTCATAAGATTACACCTATTTCAGTATTTGCTTAGTCCATCACAAATACCTTTGCTTATATCTGCAATCTGAATACTCTTATCTCCCCAATGCTTATTTCCACGATTTAAAGGGATATTCTAGTATGTTACAGTCTATTACCATGGCTTACAAAAGAATTTCAGCCTAAAACTAAGCCATCTTCTCTTCCATCTAAGATGTAATTCTTCGTCACTGACTTTAGTGTCTTCATATTGTCTCTCTACATGTTTTCACTCTGTCTTTTCTCTCACTCAGAGAGGATTTAATGTTTTTACAAGTTTAATCTGTGCAAGGAAAGAGTTAACAGCCTGCAGAGGGCATGATGCTTCTTCCAGTCAGTAGCTGAAGGTGGCACATTCAGGCTGCCAGGATCCGGGGGCTCCAGCCACACCCAACTCCAGCTGCAGGTCCACTCCACATGGCTGGGCCCCCTCCACCAGCTGGATGACTTGGTAGCAGCAGCCAGAGCTGTCTATGGTGAAGAATTCTTCAGAAGAGCTGTGCTGGAGAGGGGGAACGGGCCTAGCTCCTGGCAGGAGCCGCCCAGCCAGCCCAGTTAGGCCACACCATAGTGTGGAGGGGGATGGCGTAGGGGCAGAACGTCAGCAGCTGCTGGGCCCCATCCGGCCGGGATGGGACAGGACAGTCTCTCCTTCCCTTCCCCTGCCCGGCTGGCATTGGGCCCGGCCCCAACCCAGCGGGCTCCCCGGGAAGGGCACCCGGCCCCAGGCAGGGCCTGGCCATCCCAGCTCCTGTGGCAGGGAGAGAGCCAGGCCCCCTTGTTACCTCTTACCAGGTGGGAAAAAAAGAGAGCCTTTCCCAGAATTCCCCTGATTTTTAAACTGTGTAGTCCAGAGGTGTAACCCATATTTAATTGGTCAATCAGGCTGTCAACATTCAAAGCCAGTCGCTAATTGGTTTTTGCCACAACATTTTTCAATCAATGCAAAACCAGCACATATACCTAAGTTGTTTCTAGATAATCCATTTTGCTCTCACAATGTTGAGAAGGTATTTTAACTGGACTAATGCTTTAATGTCCTGCTTTAAATGTCAAGTTGGTTCAAAACTGGCATCAGAGCTGCATAGTGCTTACCTTGCCAGGGAACAAGGATCAGCAGAGTGATCTGCTATTGGGGAACATAGCTGTTGGGGAATGTTCTGTTGGGGAACATAGGTAAGTGAGGAAGGAACACAGGACACAACTTTTTGCTATGGCAAATGGCTTAGATGCACAGATAGAGCATGACCCTAACCTACAGTGCAGACCTGAAACAGTCTGCAATTTTATATGGGTTGCACAGATATGTTCTTGTGTGGCATATACATGCACATGTATGCATACACCTAGTATATGGATACAGGTTCTCATAATCCCCTTGGAAAAGTGATATCACAACCTCATGATCTGCTTGCCTGGAATATATTGCATAAGAGGCAGAAGAATAATTCTGCTTTTTGAAGACTCCCAAGAAGTTTCTGCAGGTGGTGCCTTGGCCATGCTACTTCATCAGACCCAACTCACTGGGACAAACAGATATAAAACTGACAAACTGTCTTCAAATCAAAATCAGTCTGCTCCCCAGGTGAACTGTAGTTCAGAAACCTGTCTCCTGTTCTTCCTGACAAATCAGCTTTTGGTAGTGCTCTCAGGCACTCCTCTGTGGCTGTTCTGCCCATATTCTCCACTTGGACAGCAAATTGTCACCACATGGCATCACAGTGCTATAAGGGCTCAGCAAACTGATGGTAATACAAGCCATACACAGCTGTTAGTCAAACTTCAAAGTTTTCAGCACATCAGTGCTTATGCACAGCATCTGGCATGAGAACACACTGTGTATACTTGCTCATAGCAAGAAGTGCAAAGTGTCTGTAGACTCTGCTGCAATAATAAGCTGCACTTCTACAGTGTTCTCCTTCAACAGCTCAGAGGTTGACACCTGGTTTTGGAGCTGTTGGGCCACATATTGCCACGAAATTGGCTCCTCTTTATAGAAGAGGAACTTGCGGTGGCTAGGTTAGGACCTTCCCACTTCATCCAGCAAGTTTGTAGCAAAGCTGGAACAAACATTGAGTTGACTCAATTCAAGTCCCAAGCTTTTGCTAGAATGCAATAAATAACTTTACCTGGATGTAATAAAAATGAACAAGTTTCAATGACTTCAATGAGAAATGCAGAAAGTTTGTGATTTAAGGAGTGACTGGAGAACTGTTGAAGGTTAAATAAGGACATACTGGCACAAGTTGGTGAAGTAAAATACACTAGGGCAGATAAAAAGATGAAAAGATGATAAACAGTCTTGATTAAGCATCACCTGACACACTACTTGCATGTTTAAGTGAGTACTGGCAGCATACACATTGCTCTCAGCCCCCTCACTCCGATTCGATGCCACATAGCTAATCTGAAGCCAAGAGCACCTGACCAAAATAAGGTACCTTGAGTTGTGTATAATTAAAAGCCAAGCAGGCTCCACAGCTCAGGGAGGCAGACAAATGAGTACTGATCAAAAGAATATGATTAGTTTATAACACTAAATAGGAAACACCAGGTTTGCTTAGTACTAGCATTATTCTGGTTTAGCTGGAAAAACTGTCTTGAAGCAAGCTACGGTTGTTTAGTCTGAGTGAGTCTACAAAAAAACAGAGAAACTGGGTGAAACTTCTCACTCACCTGTTGCAGCTTGTCTGCACGCAGATTGCAAGACATCCCCAAGGAGAACATCCTGCTTTCCCATGTGCTTGTGCAGGGTGTTGCTCACCATAGTTCCCAGTCCTTGCAAGTGCCTCTGGGTGTTATTGCAATAGAAATAATACAGACTCATTATAAATTATGGAGAATAAACAGTAATCGACATTTTAATTGATTTTGCTGCTAAACAGTCACGTACTGTGTTTCCACTGGTAGGCACAAGTAACTCTACAGACAGATTGCCATCTAGAAATTGCAAGATCATTACCACTGGGTGTTTAGCTTCTACTGGAAGTGGTAACACAGGTTTCATTTCTGCACTGAATTAAGGGATGGATACACAGCAAAGCCTACACCTCTGCAGGCAACACTCCTGACTTTCCATCAAAGACACAGGACACAAAGAAGTTACTTCACATGAGCTTTCCAGCAGCCAACTTTACACCATTCAGGGTATCCAGTGAGGGAAAGGGCTGATTTGACCCTAATGGACAATGAAAGGACTTGTTCAATGAATTAGTAGCAGGTTCTTCTTCCAGGCAGGAAAATTTTGTTTTGTATATGCTGCTGAGAACCAGAATAAGTTTGCTAATCTGGTTTCCCATAAACCTTCCAAGTCCGTAACAGTTATGCATAATCCTGGGTGTAAAAGGGAACTTTATAAAACAGAACTCGATAAATGTCCTTCTGAAGGAGCAGACAGGAATGGGAATGTTCTCTTTTGCGACGTGTGTCTCACAGACAAGGCAATGAGCTGTTGTAAGCATGGGTTAACTGGGTTAACTATTCAGGGCTACTTTTTCGCTGCCCACAAAGAACGAGATAACCTTAAGTTGACACAGTCAATGGTGCCAGCTTTATCACTGATAACACTCATGCAATTGTGCTTAAGTGCCATAAGCTGCCAGGTTTAGCTCTGCACCTCATCCCTCAAATGTGGCACGGAACCATGGCCAAGACCAATGGCTGCAGTGGGACTGAAGGCATAACTTGCTCTATTCACATGGCTGCCAGGGTACAGAGGCCACATAAAAACAGACACTTGTTTGAGTTTCAGCATCTGCCATTACACAATATTTCAGTGTTTGTTATTTGGTCTTCATACTTACACCATTTCAGCTTGTGAGTGCAAAAAGACAGCACTCTGAGGGATTGCATTGGAGTAACACTGTGAATTTAGTCAGCCATCTAAAGATATTTATAAGAGAGTTAGATAAATATTAAAATACTACCCCTTCTCTCTTGTGCTGTAAGTGGTAGACAAGTGTGATGTTATGGACTTAATTATTTTCTGGTGAAAGTTGTCCTTGCAGTAACTTCCATCTTGCTTGTTCCACAACACTGTACATTGGCTCTCTCTCAGCTCTCATTTTTAAAATCACATATTCACTATGTAATTTATATAGAAAGAAAATACCATTTCTGTTCAGTCAGTTTTGCTATCAGTTTTCACTTTTTTTTCACAAGCACTGAAACAAAGTTCTTGCATTTTTTTTACCTTGCAGCTATGCAAGCTATGCCCACTGAATTCTCTGCTTAAGTGAATGCCTGGAAAATGTGGCAACTAGTTCTCCTGCTTCTAGGATCACACTGCACAGTCCTGAATAAATTTATTATTTATGACATGAAAATTAAAATGCAATATAACAACTCTAGCTTTGTTTGGTACTTCCCAAATGCCAACTCCTGCATTTAGGGTGGAGTAACCCCACAGAAAAATACAATCTGGGGAGTGGCTAGATGGAAAACAGTTTGGAAGAAAAGAACAGTGTGGTTGGGCAAAATGCTGAACATGAGTCAGCAAGCTGCAGCATCAGCAAGAGGGTGGTCAGTAGGTCAAGGGTTAGGGTTCTTTCTTTGGGACATGTCAGACCACAGCTGGAGTGCTGTGTCCATGTTTAGGCTGCCCAGAACAAACAAGAAAAAAACGCAAAAAACCAAGCAACACAATAAAAAAAAAAAAAAAAAAAAAAAGAAAAAAGAAAAAGATATCGACATACTGTAGCAAAATCTATTTTACTGCCCCCCAAACAGACAAGGCTGCTGGAGCTGTGAGCTGTTTGTTCAGCCCGAAGAAGAAAGCTGTCCCTAGGGACATCTAACTAATCACTTTGCAGCTACGAAACGGGAGGATGTGGAGAAGGAGTCGTCACACTCTTCTCAGTCAGGCACCATGACAGCATAAGAGGCAACAGCCTCCAGATGGAACATGGGAAAATCTCTTTAGATACAGGAAAAATATTTTACTCCAAATGTGGTCAGTCAGTGGAGGAGTTTGTCCAAAGAAGCCGTGAAATCTCCATGTCTGAAGCTATTCATAGCCGGACAATTCCCTGAGCCACCTGCTCTAGCCGGGTTCTACTCTCAGCGGAAAGTCGATTACGTGACCCCCAGGACGTTGCCGGCCGACACGCCAGCCCGCGGGGCTCTGACACCCAGACTAGTCTGCGTTCCGTCAGCAGATGGCAATATCAGCTAAATTACATGTGTTACTCCAGCAGAGCAATGCGAGTCACCTGTCTGGGAAAGCAATTAAGTGTCGGGAAAGGCAATAAAGAGGTGGAGAAATCAGAGACTGCATGCACGGGTATGCCTCACGCCCTGCTTTTACTGTGCCTCCTCCCAGCCAGGTCCCGAACTGATCCCAGAGTCCAAACAAGCAGATCACAAGGTAACAGAGCCCAAACACGCAGATAGCTTTGGCAGAACGCAGCCAGCACTCCCAGAACTGCTGATTGCGACAGCGGGCAGGCCAGCCGGTGTCAGCGCGTCGGGAGCGGAGCGGGCAGCGGGCACAGCCCCAGGGCAGCGACCCTTGGCCGGGCAGCCCGGGGCTCCCGATCATTGCATCTGCACGGCAGGCGGGGCTGCGAGACCAGTCCTTGGAATCACGAATAAGCGACTTTGAAGCCAAATTAAGGCGCTTTTGCCAAATCTAAAGGGTTTTAAAGCGACTTTTGATATTTACGAAGTAGCGATTAACACTCCCGCGCCCAGACAATGCCGCTGCCCGGCTGCCGGTGCAGCTTGAGGAGATGGTCCATCCCGGAAGGGCACAGCTCTGCTCCCATACCGGGACGAGCGTCCCTCCGCAGCCCCTTAGAGCATCGCCCCCCGTGCCCGGCGCGGCGCGGCGAGACCATGGCGTGATGGGTGCCCCGCCCGCCGCCTCCGGGACAGGAGGTGCTGGGGAGGCGGTGCCGGGGGCGGTGTTTCTGGGCAGGCGGTGAAGGATGAGGTGGTACCGAGGAGGGTGTTCCGTGCGGGGTGAGGCGGTGCCGGGGGCGGGCCGGCGGACGCAATTGGCGGCGGCGCTGGGGCGGCCCTCGGCTTCTCCTCGGAGGGGCTGGCGGCTCCGCCCGGATAGGGGAGAGCGGCCCTTCCAGACTGCGCTGGCGCGGCAGCCGCGCCGCCCTCCTCCTGTTTGCATCCGCTGCCGCTCGGTGCTGCTGCCCACAGCGCCTGCCGGTCATCCGCGCTCCAGCCCGCGCCGCCATGGGGACCCCTCACGGCAGCCCCGGGCAAGGCGGCCTCGGCTTCCTCGTCCTCCTCCTGCTTCTGTTGCCCGTGCGGGTGAGTCCGTGGGGTGGGGAATGCCGGGCCTCCTGGCATCGTGGGGAGGAGAGGGAGCGGCGGGTGGGCAGCGGGATCCCGCGGGTGTTGCCTGGGGCGGGGGGAGCCGCGGTGTCCCCGCGCATCCCGCGGCCCGGAGTGTCCCAATCGGCGGGGCTGGATAAGGCGGCGGTGTCCCGGGTTAGGCCCCTGGGCTCGGGGCGGTGCGAAGCTGAAGCGAGGTACCGGGGTGTCCCCTCCTCGTCCCCGGTGGGGCTCACCCGCCTTCTGCCGTGCCACTGGTCCCCGTAGGGATGGGGCTGACAGCCGGGGACACAGCAGGGCCGCCGGGGAGCACCCGCGAACTTCAGCCTCTGCCCCGTCCCCGTCCACTGCGGTCGCACCCGGCAGCGACAGCCCCCGGGATGCCGCGTTCCCGTGGCGTGCCCTGGTTATGCAATGCCCAGTGCATGTGAGTGGCCACGCAGTCACATGCTCGGCAGAGGCTTGCAGATGTCCTCGGTGTCTGGTTCGCTTTGCTTGGGGTGTAACTTGCGCTCGGTGACAGCTTCTTGGAAGTAATGATCTGTGCGGAGTGAGAGCTGCTGTTTATTCATGTGCCAGTAGTAAGATAACATTTCCTTAAAATCGAGGACTAGAGTATGTTGGACTTCTTGGGAGCTTCGGGAAAACATATGGTAAATCATTCACTCCTCTGTCATGTTTTGTTATGCTGTAGTGCAAGATAGGAGCCGGATACTCCACATTCCTTTGGAGAAACGAGGAGTGTCTTGTAAGCCTTAGTGGCTGGCTTTCATTCCCTCTCTACCTACGTTGAAAACATACTTTCTAGGTCAAGTTTTATGGTTAGCTCTTTTTAAACATAGGCGTTTGTCATCTTGTGTGTGTGCTGTTCTCACATCCTCTTCAAAAAAACTTTTCTAAGAGCTTGAACATAAAATGAGGAATTAATTCTTCTATTATCACTGAAGAAGGTGATTGTTAGTAGTGACTCATGATCTTCAGGTGAGTAAGTGATGATACTTCACACCTAGCCAATGTGCCTTTATGTAATGCTTTTTGGAGGGAGATACCATCTTGGAGCAATGAGTTGTGTCCTAGGCTGGTAAAGAAATGACAGAATGCTTTCCTTATCAGGAGGATACTGACCTACAGGAACTTGAAACAAGTTCCCTTGATATTTAGGGAAATCGTCGTAGAGGCTTTGTGGTTCCTCGAAGTAAACATTGCAAAATGACTCTAACCATGCAGGTCTCAGTTGTGTACTGCAAGAAGGCAGAATGTGGTTTTATTGGGGATTTTTGCCATTAGCTCTTATTTACAGCCTAACACTTCACAAAGAGAACCCTTGGTATCTTTCGAAGAGAAGCTGGTCCTTCAGTTAGACTGAGCCTATATAGTGTTAAATGCTTGCTGAAGAGAAGCATCATGAAGGTAAACTGTTCTCTCCCTCAAGTGTAGTGGTGGTGTAATGGTTTTGTGCTTTCAGTTGTGATGTTTGTAATCCAAAGTGCCATATGTCATGGGGTTTTTTCTGTTTCAAAGCAGTCGGTGGACTGGAGTGGCACTTCAGCTCACAATCCTTCCATTAGGTTCACAATGAACTTAAAATGTTCAGCCTGTATCTTTCACTCTAAACAGTGCATGGTACAAGATTTCTGCCAGCTGTCCATTACTATTTTATTTTCTCATGAATGTCCTAATGCACTAGATGGTATTTGTGTGCTTAATGGCCAATGTTGCAATTGATCTTTGTATAATTGTACTAAAATGCAAGTTGTTAAATCACTGAAATATAAAGGTTGGGTATGGGTTTCTGGGATCCCAAGCTGTAGGTTATATTTGATTTTCTGAAGTCCCATGGGAAAGTGTTAATGACAAGTGCTGCTCATGCCAAATGGCCTGCAGTGTGGTGTTACCTGATCTTGGACGTGAAGTTCTGAAATGTCTGTTTGGAGCAGTTCCCTTGTCGGGGATGGCAGTGTAGCTCCAGAACAAGGTGGTAACCACTTCACCTAAATTACTTCCTGGAAAATCAGGAGTGACTTGTTCAGCCTTTCTGGATGGAAAGTGAGGAAAGCTGCCTTAGAAGAAGGGAGATGACTAAAGGGAGTGACTGGTAGAACTGAGTAGTACCTAGCTGGGCAGTAGCCAAAACAATCCAGGTGTTGTGCAGTATTATTATTATTATTAACCTGCAGGACATCAGAGCTATTTTGGTGCAGATGGACTTAGCTGCAGACAGGTGCTAGCTGGGGGCCCTGCACTTCCTGATCATGCATGTATCCTTGCAGGAAACATCAGCTTGTCCCCACAGGTACTGAATTATTACTGTTATTGCAACTTTCTCTTCCTACTTGACTTTGACTTTACTGTGGCATCTGAAATGCGCTTGGATAACTCCAGGACTGCAGCTTGCTTTGCCTGACCAGAAGTAGTAATGTTCTTGCTGGTGAGCAAAGGAACAGGAGGAGCTTAGCAGATAAGGCATGGCTCTGAACTGGCTGCCTCTGAGCAAGTTATTGAAAGAGACAAAAAGTAAGAAATAAACCTGTAAAATTTCCTTTAGTCCATGGACCTCTTGCCCCCACAGGAAAGGTTGTGAGGTAATATGCAACTTCTGGGGCAGATCTTTCAACTTTACCTGGTCACCTGTTTCCATAAAGCAGTCTTCCCATTTATTAAGGGCGGTGTAGTGATTCCTTAGAACTCTAAACCTAGTTGGCAATAGCAGATATTAAGGGAGTGCAGGGGAAGAGTGCTCTTTCCTGGATTGATCTTCTTGCCCTGCAAGATCCCAGATGCATCATCCTAGATGAAGGAAAGGGAAACATCTGGATCTGCTGCTCTTGCCTTTTCCATACATTAGTAATCCTAGTTTGAAGAATCAAACAGTGTTCACTTGGCATCTGGTATTTGTAAGACCACAAACAGTTGCTGTTTCTGTGTACGGCATCCTCATTGTTCTTTGTCTCCTTAACAGCTATGTATTCATTGGTGGTGGTGGCAGCAAATGCTGCTGGAAGCATCAAAAATTAACAGTTTGTTTTAACCTGCAGCTGAAGAAACTTGGGCTGAAGTAAATGTGTTTATGATCTGTTGGAACACTAGTTCTGTTACAAAGCTCTAACAGAACTTTTGTAGAATGCCCATACTTGTGCACGTGCAAGTTCTTTGTAAGGGCTCCTAGAGCCTTGGCCTGAGTTTAAATTTTGCTTCAGACTAAGCTTGCCAGAAATAGGAATGCAGTTTTCTGAACTCTGAGGGTGTAGTGGGGACTAGTGTACTGACAAGTGGTTTCTAAGATATGCTAGAGGAAGGAACAGCCTTAATTGAAGGCTTTGTTGCTGTTGCTTTATGAAATACTTAGGAAAGTCCCATTTTAATAGATTAAGTACATAGTCATGTGATCTTAAAGGGAAAACACAGAAAAAAAAACGTTAACTGAGCTCTGTATTACTTTTGGAATATTTTAAGTATTTTGCCTTGTTTAGAAGACAGTTGCGTTCAACACAGCGTTTCTCTGTTACTTTTGGGGCTAGGCTTTCACCTTAAGAAACTTAATACCCAGGTGAGCAATGATCTGACCTAAAATTCTGACCCTGCAAGCAGCAGCTTTGTTAACTATGACTTATTTACAACCACATTTACTCATCCCTATCTCACCCTACCCTCTTAGGAGTGTTCTTCTGAAAGAATGGAAAGAGCAAAGTGCTAGTCTTACTCTGTAACTTAATCTACCTTTTACTGGAGGGTTTTCAGGGGGAAGAAATGTCAGCTCTATCTTATCTGTGGTAGTGGAGTAGTTACTTGTATCCCTGAATGTTGTCTCAACCATAGGAGACCAGCCCTCTCCCATATTTTGAGGCTGACTTAATGGTAAGCAGGCTATTAACTTGTTAACGTTCAAGAGCTCTGCTTTTCAATTTAGGCTGTTGCTGTGTAATGATTTGGTGTTTTTTAGGCTTACTGACTTGGTTCAACCACTGGAAATCAAGCATCCCCAAAGCTAACTGGTTCAGGGAATAAACTTACACCTTTGTTAGGGAGATCCTGCTAGGTCATGGCATAAATATAAAATCTTAAGCTGTTTCTGAAACTATGTTCTTGGTGTTAATACTGAAACAGACTATGCCAATTTGCAGTTCTAGGCCTAAGTGCTCTTCTAGTAGTTTAAGGCAGCTGATCTGTTCAGCTTTTCTTAAACAGGCTGAAAGTTTGAGTGGCAAACATTGTTTTTTCCATTGTATGTTTTATTGCTGTGGAACTTCAGGAATGTGATTTGAAGTTCTTTATCCACAAATTCAAATGTAAACTAATACTAGCCCAAACTTTGTCTTGCTTTATTTTTCTTTTGTGTTTAGCTGGATACCTTTTGGTACATTACCAAGTGTCATGTGCAAGTAAGTTGTTTTATATTCTGTCCTGAAAATGATGACAGAAAGCCTTGTAGGTAAATTTATAGACATAAGAGAGATTGTATCCATGTAGCTATAACCAAGGAATTTCTGCCTTAAAACACAGATAATGTTTTTAAAACAATTGAACTATCAGTCACACTGATATGCTAGCTGAAATTTACTCAAGTTTTTCTATGCAGGAGGTACCCTGATACGTTTTTTCTAACTGTTAAGTGCACTACTTGTTTTCCCACACATTCCACTCTGGAAGAAGCGAAGTCTTTCTCTGAAGAGTGGGTTGATGAATTTGTATGTTTAAAAAATAAGGAGTGTTAGATAACAAGATGTAATGAAGCACAGAAAGTGTTTTTTAGAAAGGATGATTGCAAACCATTCTAGACTAAACACAGAAGCCAACCTGATACTGAAGAAATAACTAATCCTTTTCTCACGGGCTGTGTGAAGCAGCTCCAAATTCCTTGCCCATTTGCAAGAATAGTGGTGAATCAGTCTCTTGAAGAGACAATTCACTTCTGATGCTGGTACAAACAGTAGAACAATTTTCACTGCTAGTAGATTGTTTGCTATTAAAACTGGGGCATATAGATGTGAGGAAGCAGAGTTGAAGATGATGACTTCTAAATTTACCTCAAAGTAGTATTAACTTCTTAGATTAATGTGATGCATGAACCATGTAGTTTTGAGAAATAGTCTACAAGTTATGGAAGTTTGCCTTTTTAACTTATGCTGGTGCTAAACATTCAGTGTAAGTGCAATCTTAAGGGGTGTTTTCCTGCTTGTATTATATAGTAATATTGCACTTACAGCTGGTTGTGGGTTTAACTAGAAGATGTGTTAGAATAGACAAATGAAATGGTGATCTAGATGAGTGGCACTTAAACTGACTTTTAGACCTGGCTTGCAGTTGATAACTTTGAATTGGCCTCTATTGTCCTGGTTAGGTTAAAGAGGAAGCAGGTCTTGGGCTGGGTAAATTGGTGATGGTTATTATCCCTGATAAACAACCAACTACTGATGTACTTTTTGAAGAACTGCCAGTGTTTTTCAGCACAAAAATGGATGTTATGGAGGCACTGTGTTTCTGGGTAGCTCTTGGGTATTGTCAGGACAGCCATTCAGGGGCCTCTCTGGTCAGTAAACAATACTATTCATGGTCAAGCACAAAGCACAGCAGTCTGTCCTTGCAGCAACAACATATGGTGTCTCTAAAATGCTAAGTCAAGGTTGTTCAGGACATCAAAATAGGTCAGTTATCTCTCAAGCTGTACTAAGCAAACTCCTGATCAGAGCTGGCAGAAATGTAGTTAATGTTTGTGCAGTCTGCTTTCTGCTTGCAGCCCAGGTGGTAGGAAAACTTTGGAGCTGTATTAAAGCTTTTGATGTGACTTGTTATTGCATTAAATGTTTTAATTTTCAGAATGAATATTTTGGCTTGGTATCCCAGATGTCTCAGTGTCAGTACCGCTGAACAAAAATAAAAGGCTTTTAAGGTGCCACTGCCCTTTTTCAATTTTTTTAGGCACATAATAAAAATTCTGAATTTTCAGTAGTTGCTTATATTAAAACATCTTTAAAATTAGGCTTTTTTCTTAGTGCTGTAATCCCATTTAAATGTTCCATGTTTAGGTGTGAAAGTGGTGATGGAGGGCACCCTTTGAGGTTGTGGCAGTGTATGTATGGCAAGTGCAGAGCTGTGAAGTTCTGTTTCAGAATCCTCGCTGTACAGCTGTTTCCTCAGTGTGTCACTGTAATGAGTTTTCAGGAAGGATCAAAAGGTGGCAGGAGGAAGTGAAATTGCACATAAGCAATGAGTTCTTCTCCATGTGCACTGACTCGTGCTCTAATGTGACAGATTAACCCACCAATTATTTTGTTGTTTTGCATGAACAAATTATTTTCTCTATCACCTTGTACTTGAAGTTGCTTTTCAGGTATTGATTTAGGTTTTTGTTAAGTAACTCTTATGCTTGATCTTAACTATAGGCAGTGTACTTCCTGTTTCTGTAATGGTCAAGGGAGGGTGGGGAGCTGAGCTGGAGATCAGTGGTGATGTGCATCATGTCAAAAACACCTGCTTTTGTTAATGGGTGCTTTATGTAGTACACACTGATGTTTTAATTAGCAGGAAGTTATCTAATCTGGACTGCAAGTGGCTTTTGGAGTAGTAGCACACAAATTCTACAATACTGAGATATTTGGCAACTATTGCAGTTAATAATTTATTTTGTTGATTAGGTACTTCCACAAATGTGTGTCTGGTATGGAGAATGTGGAGTTGCTTCTGGAGACAAGAGGTACAACTGTGCTTATGATGGGCCACCAATACCACTACCAGAAGATGGCTATGACTTAATGCAGGTGAGCTTCTCTTGGAGGTTTGCTGCTAAAAAAAATTCTCCAACACTAGAATTCTGTATTGGGTTCTGTTGGACCTGTGCTATGACCTCTCATCCTAACCTGATGAGAAAGTAGACAGATTATCTCTCATTTCTCAGGTCCAATTTGGTTAAGGTAATTTACTTCAGTTTCTTTTCAGACATATGAGAAGATTCCAAAATATGATTAGAGGCTGTCACAAACAAAGCCTTAAATATAGGATTTGTTCACTTTCTTGCATATTTCCCTCACTGGTTTGACTGCTCTTTACTCGGATTACTTTTTTGAAGACTCACAAAATGTATTCTACAGTTATCCCTTCTGATCTCTAAAGGACAAGACTAAACTATTTTCCTTCAGATGATCCTTCCTGATAAAGGAAGATGCTAATTGATACTTGTTCAAATGGAGTAAATTTGGACAAAATTAGCTGTGCCTAATGTGAGACTGTATTTCCTTACTTGGGCTTCAGCTGCCAAAGTGAAGGAAACCACAGTCAAAACAGAGTTTATATATTTCATGCACAGCATAGGATATTGCCAGATTTGCCATAGTTCAAAGCTTTAAAGAGTGAAATAACTACAGAGTAAAACAATGGTTAGACTGGTGACAAGTGACTTCAATAAGTATGTAGGTGAGCTAACTACTGTTGTGTATTGTTTCTGAATACTTAATGTACAGTTCTTGTACATTACTCTGTTATACTTGTGTTAAATGCATTTGTTTCTTCTATAAACTGAACATGAAGTAGCTCTTCCAGGTAATCAGTGATTTAGTGGTTAGTAGATTGCCTTCTGAGACTTTAAAATCTGATACTATCCACAAGGAGTACTAGAGGATAAGCTGCAGGAGTACTTTCAACTTGGATAATGTGTTGTCCTCTTACCAATAGGCTCTCAAATGCCATTATCATTCTATATATAGACCCTGGTGACTAAGGATCATCTGAAGGAGCTTTTCAAAAGGAAGTGCTGCCTTGAATAAAAGAAGTGAAAAAATTGTTTCTTCTCTCCAGTCTCTAAACAAAAATCTTGTTTGTTGGACTGTTTTTCTCCTATGCGTCTCCCACAGCAACAGCTACTGTGTTCTGAAATATGCTGATGCAGAGCCTATGATTGTAATGAGTTCTGAAGTCTTAAACATGCTTTTTCTTCCTTTCCTCTTGATCTCAGTGTTGTTTGGTTTTGATTTTTTTTTTTTTTTCATTAAGGAACTCTGTCCAGGTTTATTCTTTGGCAATGTTAGCACCTGCTGTGATGTTCACCAGCTTCAGACTTTGAAAAATAACTTGCAGCTGCCTCTGCAGTTTCTCTCCAGGTATGCTAATAAATGGCAAAGCAACTAGTTTTGTAATAGAATAACAAAGCACTTGTCTTCAAGTAGACTGTAGAAAAAGTGGTAATTTCATTTAAAGGATTATTGAAGCAGTCTGCTGGAGTGACTTTCTCATCCATAGCAGCAGGTTGTAATGTCATGAAACAACTACTTGCAGTCTGGATTGACTTAACCAGTAGAAGAAACATTCCCTTAGCTTGTCTCAAGCTACTTTTACCTAATGAAACCTTCAGAAGAGAGTGACATAAAGTAGCATTTGGTCTTGTTCTAAGTAAGACATTAAGAAGTCTTCTGCTAGCAACAGCTAAGTTTTTCTTCAAATTCTAGTAAAATTGTTTGAATCTACTATTTGAGGCAGGCACTTTTCTTAGTGACTTCTGGTGCTTAAAGTTTATCTGTAGCAACAACAACAATTGTTGTATTGCTGATTAAAATCTTACAGAATTTAAATACTTTGTTCTATCACTCTGAGCAGAATGTTTGTTTGCAAGGCATATCTGACTTGACCTACATAGCACCTTTACCTCTTAATCTGATTGCTCTTCATTGGCTTTTCTACCCAGATGTCCATCGTGTTTTTACAACTTGATAAACCTCTTCTGTGAACTGACTTGTAGTCCAAATCAGTCTGACTTTTTGAATGTTACAAGCACCATACCTTATGATGATCCTGTTTCAAAAGAGAACAAAAGTAGCATTACAGAGCTGCAGTACTTTATTGGAGATCGGTTTGCAAATGGTGAGTAAACAGCGTGTTAATTTACCTTGGCTTTTGTCCAGGTAACAAGGCCAGTGCTTTTTCAGAAAGAATTTGGAGGGGGGAACGTCTCTTTGACTGTCTTTTTGAAGTTTGAGTCATCACATAGGTAAGAGCAGGTCCCAGTTAAAACTTATGGAACACTTGACTTCTCCCTGGGCAGGGGACATTGCACTGACACTGTTAAATAACACTGTTTTAAAGGTTCAGCTGAGGATGAACGGTTAATAGCTGATAACCCTGATGACTTTAACTTCAGAAAAATAAAGTTGTTGCCAAGTATTCAATGTCCAAAGCCTACCTGATAATAAAACAGTCTGGCAAGCGTGGTAATAAAGTTTGTACACCATGCACTACGATGGTTCCCTGAGAGGCACTCAGTCTTGAAATGGACTGTCTAGTTCTTTGTCAAAATCAGATGTTTTTAGAGAACAATACATTTGGGTTGTATTTTGATTTTGTAGCAAGCTTAAAGCATTAATTCAGTCTTTTTATTCTTTTTGCAGTAACTTTAATAAAATTGAGACACTTTAAAGTCATATACAGCCTACAAGCTGAAAGTACCTTAAATGCTTTTTCATAGTTTTCCCTGAGAATAACATTAGATAATGTTTCCTGTCAAGCAGAAAAATGGGTTCTAGCATAATGCAGATTTGGGTGGCTTTCTCAGAGCAAGGTAGCTGTAACAAAGCATTGCAACCTTGAATACTATAAATACAACTGAAAGCATTAGTTCACTATCCTAAGATGTTTCTACTTGAAAACTGTAAGTATGTTCCTGGAACTTGGAGTCTGTAATATTGGAAATACTTGGAATGCTTACTCAAATTATAACATTAGTTTAATGACTCTTCCCAGCAATGTACAATGCCTGCAAAGATGTGGAGGCTCCATCGAGCAATGTTAAAGCCCTGGGGTTGCTGTGTGGGAAGGATGTCAAGGACTGCAATGCAACCAACTGGATTGAGTACATGTTTAGTAAAGATAATGGACAAACTCCTTTCAGCATAATTCCAATCTTTTCAGGTAAGAAACTGAATAGTCCTTGCCTTTGAGGCTCCTGTCAAAGGCTGACTGCTATGGCTAGAACGTTGATTTTTAAACAGCTGCCCAGCAATTAAAGCCTTCAATATGAGATTAACTTACTTTTTTTTTTTTTTTTTAATTTCTGCTTGGAAACTGTACTTTGTGCTTTTTTTTTCTATACAGCTTCTTGCTGTAGAAATGTCTACTAAAACTCCATGATGAACTGAGCCTAGCCAACTGGCTACTTTTATTCCTTGGGAAATGGGCAGTACCCTCATCCTTGAGGATTTCTTTAACAGGAAATTGATGCACATTTCACAATCTGAATAGATGAGGGTGATGGCAAGTCATTGCTGGGATGATAGAAGTATATGCTTATTACTTTTACAGACTCAAGCATTATAGACATGACCAGTCATTTCATTATTAGACAACTGTGAATAGTTGTTACCTGCTGTGGAAAAAGCAGTGGGTTCTTCATCTGTAATACCAAGAAATGCTGCTCTACACAGGGGCTGTGGGCTTTCATATAAAGAGTTAGTTCACTTAACTGGGAGGGTGTGAATTGTTCCTGGTAGTAAACTGGCTCTGCAATTTGTGATTTGTCATAGATGTTCCTGTCCATGGAATGAACCCTATGAATAACGCTACCAAAGGCTGTAATGAGTCCATGGATGATTCAACAGGACCATGCAGCTGTCAGGACTGTTCAATTGTTTGTGGTCCAAAACCTCAACCCCCTCCATTGCCTCCTCCTTGGCTATTGTTTGGTTTGGATGCTGTGTATGTCATCATGTGGATCTCATACATGGGCTTTCTACTCATATTTTTTGCACTAGTTTTTGGAGTCTGGTGTTACAGGTAAAGTATTCAAAATGCTGAGCTCTTCAAGTCACTTGTTATCCCTGGGAACTTCTTTGTCCTGGTCAGATGCTTATATGTTGACTACTTCAGCCAGCCAAGTCATGTTCTGTAGCAGATACCACATATACTTACAGGAAGTGTTCTAACAGCTAAAACCACCTGGTAGAAAGTGATTTCAGAAGTGGTTTAGTTGATGCACATCTGTCTTAGCATTCCTAGCTACAGAATCACATATACTGTTCTTCAACTTTCATGAGTAAGCACACAGAAGTCTGGGAAAACACACATTCAGTGGAAGAGGTTGCCCAGAGAAGTTGTGAACTCCCCACACCTGGAGGTGTTCAAGGCTACACTTGATGGGGCTCTAAGTAAACTGATCTAGTGAAAGGTGCCCCTGCTCATGGCAGGGGAGTTGGAATTAGATGCTCTTTAAGGTTTGTGTCCAATCCAAACCACTCTGATGCTATTATTGTTCAGTTATGACCAGAAAACTGAAATTGCTCTATAATTAAGTCTGTGTGGAAAAGGGTAGTGGATATGACAATTTATGACCTGTTCAGCAGCCTTACCTTAGTGGTCAATATGAAATGGTGTGTTTGAGATGCCTGGTTCATATTTCTAATGTAAAAATCTCCTGCAAATATCAACTGAGGATAAATTTAAAGCAATTCTCTGTGTTGTTAATGCTAGTGATCTTCTAAATGAATCTTCACAAAGAATCTGTGTTTGATATAAGCTGGAAAAGTTTATCAAGACATGGCTGTATGTTGTTCCAAAGGATCACAAAGCTGGAGATTGTGGTACAGACAGTGCAGATGCCTTTTTGGACAAGCAGGATAATGCAGCTTCTTGCCTTGCAGGAGGCGGCACTTTGTCTCGGAGTACACCCCAATTGACAGCAATGTGGCCTTTTCTGTGAATTCCCACCGTGACAAGGGTATGTCTTGGATAAGAGTAACAGCTTTATTACAAACTCGGCTTAAGTGCTTCCCTTTCCTATGGATGGGCTCTGGACTTTTAGCTTTATTAGGCTAAAAGTCCATTCCTCAGCCTTTTGGCCAGCATTTCTCTTTTAGAGTAGTATTTACCCCAATTTTGCTGGATGCTGAAAGCCCTGGATATACTAAGCTCCAAGGAAGTTCTGGAGGGCTTTGTTGTAGAGGTATAGGGAGGGCAACATAATGCTAAAATGAGTTTTATCGTGTTCTGAGTCATCCATGTATGCATTTAAAGCATGCTAGAAAAAACCTGTAGTTAAACTTGTGTACCAGCTGAGGTAGCTCGTTTTATTGCTTATAGATCTTTTAGCTGCTTCTTCCCTTTATTTGGTACATCTGCTGTTGTCAAAGACAACCTTACGTTACAAGGGGCAATGTAGGTGTAAGCTGTGTTCTGCCCCTTGGCCTCAGTCAGGGATTGGTCCCAGCATCTGACTGTTAGTGGAGACATAGGTTCTGGTGCTTCCTACAAACAGAGCTAGAATAAAATTTCATCTTTCCGAGTGGACTCCAAGAAAATGCTGCTTAACTGACTTCTCAAACATTTACTGTTTGCTTCTTGCCCTTGCAGGAAACGTTACCTGTGGTGAAAGGCTTGGTGAAAGGTTTGAGAATGGCCTGAGGATGACATTTACATCATGGGGGGCTTTCTGTGTCAGAAATCCACGTCCTGTTATCCTCTTCTCTGTGGTCTTTGTTGCAATGTGCTGCTCAGGCTTTGTATATATTAAAGCAACTACAAATCCTGTGGATCTCTGGTCAGCCCCCAGCAGCCAAGCCCGCAAGGAGAAGGAATACTTTGACACACACTTTGGGCCTTTCTTCCGTACTGAACAAGTTATTATTCAAGCTCCAAAGAGCCACCCAGACACCTACTCACCTTACCCATCAGGAGAAGATGTACCTTTTGGTCCTCCCCTTACCAAAGATATTCTCCATCAGGTAATTGGCACGTTCCAAGAGCAAAGACCTAAGCATACTCTAGCAGGTATAACCACATGGGGTTGGCCTCCACCCACAATGTTATGTATCCATCAAAACAATCACTAGATACTCATATTAAAAATCATAGCCTTACTATAAAAGCTTTTTGCTGAAAACCTTTCTGTTAGAGAGACACTTGCAAGCTAAGTCCCAGTTCTTAGTGTGAACACAGAAATAATGTTTTAGTAATGTGCCTCTGTCTGGAAACTGGCAAGAATATTGTGTGTATTTAAGTCCTGTCTTGCATGGGAAATGCTTTCTTGTGCTGCTTCTAAACTATGATTTGTTTGTTTTTTAAAGGTACTGGATTTGCAGGATGCTATTGTCAACATAACTGCTTCTTATGACAATGAGACTGTAATGCTGAAAGACATTTGCCTGGCTCCTCTTGCTCCCTACAACAACAACTGCACTATCCTGAGCGTACTCAACTACTTTCAGAACAGCCATTCTGTTCTGGATCACACTGTTGGGGATGAGTTCTTTGTCTATGCTGATTACCACACTCACTTCTTATATTGTGTTCGGTGAGCAGTACAATTGCATGTTTTTTAATCAAGTTGCCACTTCAGCTTGATTTGGTGTCGATGCTGTCTCTGGTTTACCTTTTACATGTTTTCAATGCTTCTGAAGAGTTCTGAACAGCAGACCAGTTTCTAAGCTTTCTCTTTAGTTTACAGTTCACTTGGTTAGAAGGTACCCCTTGTCTTGAAAGCTATAAGGCAGACACCTTTAAAACCATTTAAATTCAAAGCAAATGCAGCACAAGAGCAGTGTACCACTAGCAGTCTTGTCTTGTTTGTCTTGATTTTTCACTTCTAACACAACAGCTTTTTACTATTTTGTGCTGTGCCTCAGCTATCAAGCAGAAGCTAACAATAATTGTTGGTCATCTCTTTAGGGCTCCAGCATCACTGAATGACACAAGCGTGCTTCACGATCCCTGCTTAGGAACGTTTGGTGGACCTGTATTTCCATGGCTGGTGTTGGGAGGATATGATGGTGAGAGGCAAAACAGTATTGCAGTGCAAGTCTGAGAGCACATACTTGTGTGCTGGTCTTGGTGCTGAATGTGCATTCTCATTTAACAGAGGTGTTTAAATGCAGTCCAGAGAAACTGGAGTTTTGTAAAACTTTCAGGTAGTAAGGGTGTTTTAAGTAAGTTTTCAGTAGACCAGTGCTAGAATTGGAGGCAGACTACTCTGGAACTGCAAAATGCAAGTAATCTGGAATTGGAACCTGCTTGCCAACAGGACAAATGTTTGGTCTGCTTTGAGCCTGGTAAAAAGACACGAAGTAGCTCAGGTTGACATGCTGGGATGTATGTGTATTTTGCTTTGAGTTAGAATAAAGTTTTGTCAGGGATCTGACAAAGCAGTTAAGAAGTAGATTAAAGTGTTCATAAAGAATTCTTTCATAATTACTCTGAAGCCAGGATTTTCTTCAAGCAATATATCTAATTAAACATAACTCAGTAGTATATTTGTGTTTAATATATCTAAAATACTGTTTAAAGGCAAGCACTTTACTAAACTGTAGGGGATTTGTATTTGCTTTGAGTAAAATCTAAATATGCAAGGGTTGCAGACTTAGGAAGCCACATTTCTCATTAGATGGAAAGTCATAAGCAGTGGTTATTTGGTAACTCTTTGTCTAACCATGTAACAATTTAATGTTAGGGTGTCATGAGCATGTTAAACAATGAATAATTATTCTGGAGTGCAATCTGGAGTGCTTATCAGCTTCTGTTCTTATTTCAGTAGTGTGTTTGAGAACTCAGTGGTGTTCATTGGAGTTGTAGGGATGGAATTGCTTTGGGGCATGCTGATTTTTCACTTACTTGTATCTGCTATACTAGAATGTAAGTTACTTTTTTTTTCTTCTATAGATGATAACTATAATAATGCTACAGCTCTTGTCATTACTTTTCCTGTCAACAACTACTACAATGACTCAAAAAAGCTGATGAAAGCTTTGGCATGGGAAAAAGAGTAAGTATTCTGTGTTCTGAAATGCTTACATGGCTTAATGCAGCTTTAAATGTAGATAAAAAAGAAATACCTGCGCTGTACTGACAATTTTTCAGTGTAACTACGGGAATGTTCTGAGTGGCAGCAAAACTGGTTAAAAACAGACTGTGCTGGTCATAAAAACTTATTTTTATAAGTTTATAAAAACACATTTTGTCTGGCTCACTTGATTTGCTTTGAGACATAGGTTCTAGTCCTCTTAGTGACCATCTAGCTCAGTAGTACTTGCCAATAAGTAACTTCAGAAAGGATTTGATTTTATTGTGGCTAGAATTACACAGGTAGACTTTAATTTATTGCACCATTAGCCATGAGTGGAAAGGTCGAGGCTGGTGCTGTAGTTCTTTACCTTTAATTTTCAAAAATGTCATCCAGATGAGCATCTAAGGCTTTAATCCCCTTTACCACCTTGAGGAGCTAGCTTACACAGGCCAGCTGCTTTGGCTGTCAGTTCAGATAAAACTACTGTACTAGAAAGTTTGTGACAAAATAAAAGTATGACAAGCATCTGCCTCTGTCACAAGCACCTCTCAAATTGGGGAACTGAAACTAGGGCTAATAAATTGTTCCAGTACTGTGACTAAGCTGCAGTCATCTTTCATGTGTGTATTCCTAGGTCCGGCTTTGAGAAAAATTGTACTTAGCATTTGAAATGTATCATGCAAGATACTTATTTGTCCTCAAACTCTGGAGGGAACATGGAAAGTATTTCAGCATAGTGTATTTCTAATGCTTAGAGTAGAGTTCTAGGTATGTGTAGCCACCACTTCTCTTTAATAACTGAGAGTGGTCCCTCAAAGTACTGTCTGGCCAGAGTACTCTTGTACCACACAGATTATGTAAATTTGCCATTAACTGACTTTCAGGTATTTCTAGTGGAAGATGGTTCATCCTTTAAAGTGTGATCAACCTTGGTTTTGTTTTTTTTAGATTTATTAACTTTCTGAAGAACTATAATAATCCAAACTTAACTATATCATTTTCTGCCGAACGGAGTATTGAAGATGAAATCGACCGCGAAAGCAACAGTGATATTAGCGTTGTGTTGATAAGCTATATTGTGATGTTTGTGTACATCTCAATAGCTTTGGGACATATCCAGAGCTGTAGAAGACTGCTGGTATGTGTATAGTTTTCATTGCTATAAAGACTGAAGCTAGAGCCTGCTGATAGCTGTAAGTGACTTAACTATTTTTGCAGAATGCTGATGTTCAGTTTTTTATTAGAGCATTGAGTCCTCCTTGGGCGGGGGTTAGGGGGAGCATTGTTCTTGTACTGGACAGTTTATGTGTGTTTTATAGTTGCAGCTAAGTTCTTTCACTTGATGTTCAGTTAACATCAGCTTTCAAACTTGTAGCTTCAAAGTTGTTTCTTTTTTAATATTTGGATCTTCAAAGAAACCCTGAAAAGCTTTCTACTGCCTAGACTAAATGTTAGAATATGGCTTTTGCCTTTGCAATACTCTGTTCTTTGGGATGATGTGGCTTGTTTGGCTGACATTCAGTACAACTTTTTTTAGGTGGATTCAAAGATCTCTCTGGGCATTGCAGGCATCCTGATTGTACTGAGCTCAGTAGCGTGCTCTATAGGCATTTTCAGCTACTTTGGAATCCCACTGACACTGATTGTGATAGAAGTAATTCCTTTCTTAGTGCTGGCTATTGGAGTGGACAACATCTTCATTATGGTTCAGACACTTCAGGTATTTATTTTTTCATACAAACTCTTCTGAAAGTGCCTGTCATTTTTGAAGGCTGTAAATTTGGAGCAGGAAGTCTTCTGCATTCCAGTGCTCAGCTCAATTGTGAGCAGCTCTGGAATCTCACAAGATATCTAATGGAAGAGAGCAGAGAATCTGTGTACATTCTACCTTCACAAAAAACCCCTCCAATTTATGTCTCTGCATTTTCTTACTGCTGCTTGATATCAAAATAGTTGTAGAACTCAACTGGTATTGTGATCATCTGTAATTTTAGCATATTGTAAGCAGTAGTCATGAACTGAACAACATGCTTAAGACTTCTGACACTAAGTATTAGTGGGTGATCAGCTTTTTAATTTGACAGGTTCAATAACCCACTGAAACTGGCACTATCTCTTTCAAATATGTAGTTTTTATCTAAAGTACTGAACTTAGTACTATATTTTAAATTTGAAGCAAGACAAGTTATGTTCAGGCTACTCATGTCTTAGAGAGTCTCAGCTGTTTATCTAATTCTTGTTAATGCAGTGAAAACAACAAAGGATAGTTTAGGATATTTAAAAATTTTAGGTTTTTTTCAAGCCACATGAAAAAGCTTTATAAATCGTATGATTCCTTATAATAATACACTGCTGCCTTTAAACAGCGAGACGAACGCCTTCAGGGTGAAACTCTGGATAAACAGATTGGCAGAGTCTTGGGAGATGTGGCACCCAGTATGTTTCTCTCATCCTTTTCGGAGACTGTGGCATTCTTTCTTGGTAAGACTCCTTTAATATTTGAAGATAAGGGCCTTAGCATAACTGTGTTGCAAGAATAAATGCAATACTAATATATTGTAAAGTCAGAATTTGTAGGGGCAGTTTAGCTTAGTTGTTCATTGTTACTATCAAGTTAAACTTCTGCTGGGGATAGGCATTGGCATAGTGAAAAAGATCCAATTCTGAATCTGTCAAGCTTTTCAGACTTAAAGACTGGAGGTTTGTACTAACTTAGAGTTACTGAAAAATTTGACCTTAGGAATAGGTCAAATATCAGGGTGTATGAACTCCTATATTGCATTTAGTCATCTAAAATGCCCCTTGGTTGGAAAAATGCCCCTAAAACAGATTTATGTTTGAGGCTCACTTCACAGTGTTTTAGAGTTAAATCTTTTGTTACTCTACAAGTATAATTTGACCTTCTTTCATGATGGCTTTGTTTACGTGTAGTGTAATTTGTTGTTGGATCAACTTGCACTGGAATAGCTTAATATTGAAGCGAGATGTTGCCTGACAGTACTCCTTAACTGCCCTGTCACACAGCCTGCACCTAGATTTGGCGTTGAGAAATGGCTTAGAACTAGTCACTCCTTTGCTGTTCAACAGGTCAGGCAGCAGCTGTAGCCAGGCTTGTGTGGGCTCTTTCCTTTGCTCTGGAAAGAGAGGCTCTTTGTGCAGCTATAAGGCTATCACTTAAACTGGATGTTTGTCTAGAAAATAGCCCTGCATTTCTAGAAGAAGGGAGCTCTCCTAACAAAGTGGGTCCCTTCCTGCAGGGACATTGTCTACGATGCCAGCGGTTCGCACGTTCTCCCTGTTTGCTGGAATGGCTGTGCTCATAGACTTCATTCTTCAAGTCACTTGCTTCGTCAGTCTCCTGGGCTTGGATATTAAGCGTCAAGAGGTGAGTAGAAGTGCACCTGTAACTGCAGTGGAATGGGGATGATGACATCTGCAGAACTGCTCTAACTCTAGCATTTAATCCATTTTCAGAGTAATAGACTGGACATTCTGTGTTGCATCAAAAGTAGTGAAGAAACGGGTGGAGTCCAGCGTTCTGAGAGCATGTTATTTCTGTTCTTCAAAAATCTGTTTTCCCCATATCTGCTTAAGGATTGGATGAGACCAATAGTAGTATGTATAATCTATTTCAAGTAAGCAGTCATCTAAACTTGAGCAAAGAAGCAGTGAGCCTGAAGGTCTAAATAGGGAAGAAAAATCCTCAATACAGTGAAATAGATGGAGCTTCTAGTATTTTTGTTCTCAGCATAAGAATACAAATAAGCTTTTGTAACTGCAAAAGTATTTCGGTAAATAGAGTCTTAATCATGGGTTGTCCAAAGCCCAGATTTAAGAGTTGTATTGCAGACAATCAAATTACTTTAGCCTATGTAAAAAAAAATCAGCATGTATTGGCTTCTACACTGCATTCGTCCAGTGTTGATGCTGACTCTGTGATTCAGTTTAAGGTTACCATGTTTATTTACAGAAGGTGTTTGTAACTTTCACTGCTGATTTCTAAGAATAAATTTCGTTACAGTTCCAAAGGGACCTCTGAGTAGCTGTGTTTTACTACCCCTGTTGTATTAAGCCTGGGTAGCATATTTAAACTAGAGCTCTTTGCATGGTTCCTATTAGCTTAACAAATGAGTCCTGTTGCCTGCTGTTTCTGTAGAGTTCTCACTTCCATGGATTTGCTTTTTTTGCAGATAGCAGTGTTTGTGGGTATCCTGTCATTCAGTGCAGCAGTTATGCACAATGTAGAGATTGGACTGGATCAGTCTCTCTCAATGCCAGATGTAAGTCTTATGATCATGTCACTATTCAGCAGTTTGTGGCTGAATTGGAACCTTGATAACTTGTGCTACCTCAACACTCCATGATAGTAACTCAAAACTTCCCCTTGAAGGACTCCTATGTAATAGATTACTTCAGCCACTTCAGCAAGTACCTGCATGCAGGACCCCCTGTCTACTTTGTCCTAGAAGAAGGACACAACTACACCTCTTTGGAAGGGCAGAACATGGTGTGTGGTGGAATGGGATGTAATAATGATTCACTTGTCCAGCAAGTCTTCAATGCTGCAGAAATTGGTAGCTAGTAAGTCTTTCATACTTGTCTCTGCATAGTTGTGTGGAAGAGATGTAGCTGAGCAGTGTGCCCTCCTGATTTAGCTCAGGCTTATCTGTTGGTTGTAAACTAACATTCTATTTTATATTGTGGGTTTAAGAGGGAGGGGGTTGGAAGTAGCTGTGTCAGTCTTCTAGAATGAGGATAAAACCTGTCTGGACTGGTGGGATACATTGATGTTCTTGGGTTTGGATCCTTCAAGGAATCTTGGAATGATAGTAAGAAAAACCCTCTCAGCAGGGTTATGATGTTCTGGAAAATAGCTGCATGCTCCGCTTCTAAGCCTGGTGAATAAGCTAGGCTAGCCTAGGGAGGCTAAGGAGGAATTTTATCTGCAATTAAGAACTCCAGGAAGTCTTTTCCCAGTTCCTTTCACTGTAGTTCATTTCAGCCTAACTGAAGGAGGAGCTTTGTTTGAAAAGTGAGACAACAGTGTGGAATAGGGCGGGGAACAGAGTAGGCAGGAGAATAGAAAGCTGAGCTTGGCAGTAGAACAGGATGCAGTGAAAAAGCTCCTGCTGTTTTCTAGCAGTGTTCTGAGCTACCTGAGCCTTATGGCTCTTGGATGGGGTATTGGAGCATGGGACTATATGAAGGGCTGAATGAGTTGACATGGCATAAGTTGGTACTGGAGAGATCAAGTGATATGTTTTGGAATTAAACATAAAATTACTGATGGATATGTTGTTATTTTTATTAGCACAAGGATAGGCTATGCCCCATCATCCTGGATTGATGACTACTTTGACTGGGTGAAGCCACAGTCATCCTGTTGCAGAGTCTACAATACTACTGGACAGTTTTGCAATGCTTCAGGTATTGGCATCCATCTTGTTGCTAGTGGATTAGTTTGTTTATAAGTTTCACAGCCAAAACATCTTTGCATGATATGAGTCAAGTGAATTCCTTTTCCTACTGTAAGTAGGAACCTCTTGAGTTGTCCTCTTAATTTATTTGAACTGCTGTTTGAGTGAGCTTAAATATTCTACTGGAATGCTGCAGGCTGAAAACAACCTACCTAGACAGCCAACAAAACTTGCTATAGAAAAAATCTCATCCTTCTGTTGGTTTTCTTGGAGCACACAAACTTGGTGCTCTGCTTTTGTTCAGATCCTTCAGCTGGGTGTAGTTGTCATCGGATCTAATGGAGATAAATGCACAAGTAAGAGTTCTCTGACAGCCCTTACTTTAGTAGCAATAAATCAAATTAAGGACTACAAATCTTATATGGAATTTCAGGATGGATCAGTTAGTTCATCAGTAAAAATGCTTTTTATGGAATTGCATCCTATAGTAATGCAAGTCAGAAGTTACTAGTGTTAGGAAAAAGAATACTTGATCCTGTAGATGACCTTCTTCCTTTGTTTTTTCAGTCAGCGATCCATCCTGCACTCGTTGTCGACCTCTGACCCAAGAAGGCAAGCAGAGACCACAGGGTGAAGACTTCATGACCTTTTTGCCAATGTTCCTATCAGACAACCCTAATCCTAAATGTGGCAAAGGGTAAGAGCCTTATTCTATAGACCCTGCTTAGATCAATGTATCAAAGATATTAGCTCTGGGTTTTGCCTGGAGGTTAGATATCTAATGTCCTCCTAAAATACAAACATTGACATCTCACCAGTACTATCTTCTGAAAAAAACAAATGCACCATCAGCTAAATGGAACAGCAGATTTCACCTGTACAAAGAGAGACAATGTCTATGGTCAGTCCGTTCCAGAATATCCTGTGCAGTCTTGAAATGTATTGTGCTCTGAAGCTTTTATTGTTTAGGAAACTGCTGCAAACAACTACCAGCTGTTAGCCCTCTAAAGGGCACCTACAAGAGAGTTGGACAGGGACTTTTTACAAGGGGGTGTAGTGATAAACAAGGAGAGGTATGGCTTTAAAATGAAAGAGGGTAGGTTTACATTAGATGTTAAGAAGAAATTTTGAGAGCGGTGAGGCACTGGAACAGATTGCCCAGAGAAGCTGTGCTCCATCCCTGGAAGTGTTCAAGGCCAGGTGAGTTGGGATGTGAGCAACCGTAGTCTAGTGGAATGTGTTCCTGCTCATGGCAGAGGTGGAGCTAGATGATCTTTATGCTCCTTTCCAACTCAAACCATTCTATGATTCCATAAGATTACATGTTATAAAAGCTAATAAAGTTGAATGGTGCTGACATCTCTGATATGTACCTGTTTTTATAGAGGACATGCAGCGTATAACTCCGCTGTCAACTTTATAAACAACAAAACTGAGGTTGGAGCCACTTATTTTATGACATACCATACTGTACTGAAAACATCATCTGATTTTATTGATGCTATGAGGAAAGCTCGGATTATAGCAGACAATATTACTGAAACCATGGGCATCAAAGAGAAGAACTACCGGGTGTTTCCTTACAGGTATGGTTAGATCTTTCTTGCCTTGGGGACAAATACTTGAGCAATGCAGAGAAGGTGCTAGCTAATAACATATTAGAAACCTGAGTTTTGTCTAAGAGAAGGTAATGCAGAAACTTGGGGATTTCTAGTAAAACTAGGAAGATATAATTTGTATCCATAGCACAGGCCTCTTTCTGCTGTCATTGATAACAAACTTAAGTTCTTCACTACAAAGGTAGATCTGACTCCATTTTTGGGCAGTTCCTAGCTTTCATTGTAGGGTTTAATAGTTCAAACATACACAGATATGTTGACATGGGTAGTTGCAAGCTGTGATGTGAATATATTGACTTCAAGTAAGTTATTTAAATGTAAAGCAAATGCAGCAGCAATGTCAAGTATAGGAGTACCACATTAAAATTGAATTGGAGTTGGTATCTGTACATCTGAAATACTGATCTCTGCATCAAAGAATCCTACCTGTACTTACGGTCTATCTGCTCCTGCAGTTATCACAACGGATCTGGGCACCTGCCTTCTGGTCTCTGCTGTAGCTGCTTATATTGTGATGTGGGAATTACACTGACTTCGAGACCATGATCTTTATTTGGAGTGTTAGGAGTGAGGAGTTTACTCCTACAGATTGCTGGCTGTTACATGACATTCTACTGATACAAGGAAGCCAGGTTCTGCTGGGGGAACTACTTTATCCTTAGCACAGAAACTAATCTTATATTAGCATGTAAAAGGGAAGATGGCTAATGACAGCCTCTTTTTTTTTTTTTTTCTACAGTGTGTTTTATGTCTTCTATGAACAATACTTGACAATTGTGCACGATGCTATCTTTAACCTCTGCATCTCTTTGGGATCAATATTTTTGGTGACAACTGTGCTTCTTGGTTTTGAAGTATGGGCTGCTGTTGTGGTTTCAATAACTATCGCTATGATAATTGTTAACATGTTTGGAGTGATGTGGCTCTGGGGCATCAGCTTGAATGCTGTTTCATTAGTAAATCTTGTCATGGTAAGTCAACAAGACCTCTCTTTGCTTTTGTTTCCAAGTTTTGAACAATTCTGTGTGGTACATATATACTTGTGATACTGAGCAGTATTCTGCCACTAAACTTTGACAGGCCTTTGAATAGTAGTAGAGTTATCTTAACACATCTAGAAGAAGAGAAAACAAGTTTTTTCTGGCAAGTAGTCCTAGTACTAACAGGACAGAGCAATTGAGCTGAAGCTATACTAGATCTGGTGGAGGTCACTCTTGTTTTGCAGCAACAGCTGCATTGCTGCTCCACGTCAACACAGGAGAAAAGGGGAGGGTGCAGAGGTTTGTCTTAAGGCTTCTGCTGTAATCATGTTCAACAGGGTAGACCTGGGATGTGCTAGCACCAGTATTGTTCCTGCGTAAGTGGATGAAATAATTTGGACAGAGAGAGCCTTGGTAAAGCACTCCAGACCTAGCTCCAGCAAGCAGCTATTGGTTGTGCTGGCTTACCATCTTCTCTAGAGGTCTGTGGCAGGTCTGAGGGTTAGTGTAAACTGTTGGCCCATGTTAAAATTAGATCTATGTTCAAACAATTCTATCTACTACATAAGGCTAAGATTAGCCAACTGTTCAGTTAATGTTGTAAATGACTGATCAGCTGAATTGTCACAGTATCAAATCAGGATGTATATTCAGTGTTAATTCTAAAGCAATGTTATTGCAGCTAATAGTCGTAAACTGATTTCTAATGTTCAGTGTTCACTGTGTGCACTGCATCAAAGCCAGCTTGCTTTGACCTCTGAAACAATCTCATGTTCCACTTCCTGTTTGATTGTCTGTTAGTAATGACTGGTGGTAAAACACCACAACAGCCTCTGGGAAGCAACACTGGGCTTAGAACTTCCTGTGGTAGTTTAACCCCAGGGGCCAATGACAGCTGCTGGGAATCTTTCTAGCCCATCCAGAATTGTGAGTAGAGACCTTGCCATCCCAGTGCTCATCTAACTGCTGTTTTCACGTGCATTTCCTTTCACTCCCCAGAGCTGTGGCATCGCTGTGGAATTCTGCAGTCATGTGACAAGAGCGTTCACCGTCAGTACCAAGGGCAGCAGAGTGGAGCGTGCGGAGGAAGCTCTGTCGCACATGGGCAGCTCAGTGAGTGTCTCTGTGGGGAGGGGAAAACAAGCAGCCAGGTAACAGCCTGACTATTTTAAGAAATGTTACAGATGACAGTATTAAGTCCATAAAGATGGCCTTGCTTTTTCTTTTTGGAATGCTTGAAGCTCTTAAGGTCAACATAGGCTTCTACTACTAACAGGAGTGATGAAGACTCATTTTTAATCTGATGTTACTACTACCTAATGGTAGAAGAGAGCTAAATGCTTTAGCTGCACTAATAGTTTGGATAAACCTTTAATTGTCCCATTAAAATTGAAGTGTTTCTCTTCCAAATAGTCAGAGGTGACTGGGAAAGGTGGTTGTGAATATGGGATGCAGTTAGAGCTTGTGGAGAACAAGCAGGGCTCAGTGTTTAGGCAGTACTGTCATGTCACTTGTCTTAGACTAAGTGACCTGGGTTGGAATGGACAGCTCACACCCAGGTACAGAACTTCACTGGAATGTGAGTTAAGTAATGACTTTTACTTGTATCTGCCTGAAGCAAAAATTAATTAGGTGGCTGCACAAAGCAGAGTGGATTTTTAATCATACTGAGCCTGTCCTGTGGGACCAAAAAGATGAACTCCTCTCCGGAGTGCATCTTGATTTGGTTCTAGACTGGCAGGGCAGAGGGTATATTGCATATAGGAGCCTTAGATTACACCAGAATGTTACCAAATGCTAAACACTTGAAGGAAACAGATTACCTAAACTCCTACTTACCACTTAAACACTTTTTTTTATTGCCAGGTTTTCAGTGGTATCACGCTGACCAAATTTGGAGGAATTGTAGTATTGGCTTTTTCCAAATCTCAGATCTTCAAGATATTCTACTTCAGGATGTATCTAGCTATGGTTGTGCTGGGAGCAACACATGGACTGATATTTCTTCCAGTTCTGCTTAGTTACATAGGTAAGATGTGACAGTCTGCTCGATACCATACTTAAAACAAAAATAGCTATCTGTGGACTTCCCAAAACGTGGGAAGGTCTGCAGAGATGAAAAGCAGCACTTGAATGTGCCTCTCTCATCCAAGTGGCCTGTCCTTTGGAAAGCAAAGGCTGACTGGTGGCACTGCAGGCTCACTGTTATGGGCTTGCTGAACTGAAGCAATAACTGAAGTCCGGCCCAAGTGGCTGCACTTTGCTGTGCTTTGTGGAGGTGGCTGCTGGGCCCCAGAGATCCCCAGAGAGCAGCATAATTAGCATGTTTCAACCTGGGGACAGGATGGTGGGTAGAAGCAACCAACCTCCTGTGGGTCACTGTTCCTGCATTTGCAGAACCAGTCTTGCCTTGCCTTGCAGTGAGGGTGGTCCAAGCATTGTCCGCTTGAATTTGAAAATGGATGTGTACAGTGTAGTCCTTAAAGGCAGACTTAAACTGAGCCTTACTTAATGGGCTTAAGACTGATGGGAATCCATCTTCAGCCTTTGTTGGGGCTGACAGCTATTAACAGCTGAGCAGAAGCACATTTCTGAATATTAAGCTGGCCCTAGACAGTAACATCATGTGTGCCTCCTGATGAGCTGAAATGTGGAGCCTTTGGATAACTGTGTTCTCTCACTCAGGCCCATCAGTAAATAAAGCTAAAACTCGTGCTGCACAAGAGAGGACCAGAGGTACAGAACGGGAGAGACTCCTCTACTTCTAGTTTTTAACAGTGTTCAGTGGACTGCTCGAACTGCGGCTTAGGCCCAGCTCCTAAGAACTGAAGCGCAGCAATATTCTATGACTATCACACTGTAACCACCACGGACTTGACTCCTGCACAGATTCAACTAGAAGATACCAGCTGCAGCTTTGGACGTAGCTTTAAACTCAGGAAATGCTAAGTGTGGCACAAGTAACAGTATTACTAAAACTAGATGTGTTAATAAGATTACTAAAACACTTCTGTTTTCAAGAGGTTGCATCTTTTTCCTCCAGAAACCTAAACCAGCTGTAGTGAGAGTTGAATACCATTTTGTCAATGAAATTGAGGTGATGTGTATGAGAATGGACTGCTAAACCACTGACACTAATTTTAAATGCAGGTCAATGCAATTTTTGTCTCTATTTTTAGAGGGAAGCCATCACAAGTTGTAATATTTTTAGTACAATTTGCCAAAATGTCTTGTATATACTTTATTATAAAATAGCAATTTTGTAGTTCAAAAATCTACTTAAATGCAATAAATTAAGTTTATACATTTCAGTGGAAGAGTCTTTCAGAATGTTGTGGGTTTCATGAGAGCTTGTTCTCCAAAAACTTGTTTGAAGAAGGTGACGTGTTCTTCACAGTGCTCACCTAAGGGAGACAAAATAAAAGTTCATGTTCACTTTACAACTCAGAAACCAAGAACCAAGATTGTGTAGTTTCACTTAACTTCATTTATTGGTACTAATTCTTATCTTTAATGTGTTTGAGTACTGGAGCTGAACACACAGAAAACATTGAAATACTGAGGTATTTCCAGGCCTGTGACTGATATTCTTGAGGTGAAGCAGATGTTTGATCTAGTTCCTAGATCTAGTTCATGTATCTAACCAGCAGATTCACAGCCATGAGAGCCCTTTACTGTCAAGATACAAGAGTGTGTGGTGGGATTGTATGCCTACAGAATGCTTGGTGATTACATGTTGCAGGTGCAGGTGATGTCTAGAGAGGCTGACCCTAGCCACTTCGGCTTGGCTTTTAAAGAAAGAACTGTAGCATAAAACAGGCCTTGAATTTTTGCAATTAGTGGAAATAGACTATTGAACTCAAAGGTTTCCCAGCCTGGTTGCTAACTTCAGGAGAAAGAACTAATTGGAGATAATGGCTCTGCTAAGCTAAGCAGTGAGAGCAACTGCAATTCAAACAGTAAGACAAGTTAATTTGGAACTGTGCTTAAAGGCGAGTATAAAATATAGGCTAAAATGTGCCAAGGGTTTTATCATCTAATACTCAGATTCAACAGGATTAGAAGTAAAACAAGTCTTAGTTGTGTTTGCAGAACTGAGTATCTTGGTCAAACTGCTTGCTGCGTACCTGGTGTGAAGCTGGGGTTTCCTCGCAGCCGCTGGTTTCTTTGTTCAAAGAACCGGAAGATGGTGTAGAAAAGCATCTCATCCTCCGCTTGTTTCGCCGCATCCAGGAATTTGCGGGCTGAAATGCTGTCGTGTCCTCCAATACCCCTGATGAATCTTAAGGCAGCCAGAACTTGGTGTTTGGACAACAGAACTTCCACTATTTCATCATTTGCTGTGGAAAGTCTCTGAAAAGTCAACCACAGATGTAAGACAGTGCTTCTAATGCATGCAAGTGATAGATGCTAGTAATGACTTCAACCCTGGTCAGGAAAGCTGTTTGACCACATGGGACATGGAGTTACTAGAGTCAGAAATGCTTACTTTTAACATGTCCAAGGAGAGCTGATGAGCAGGAGGGTAAATGCTTTCCAGGGACAGTAAGAGACAAGCCTAGGGCAAAAGTAGAAATAACCTTAAAATTCTGAAGACTTCCCACCTCCCTCACCAGCTTACTGGAGCTACTTGTCTAACATACCAAGGGCTTTGAGTCACTTAGCACGTGGTACTGCAGAAACTGATGGAGCATGTAGAACAAGTTGTGTTGAACAAGGGTTTTGATGACCAACTCGTACAAGTAGTGCTGTGAATGTAGGAAGGAGACAATCAAAGGTGTGTTTCTATATGTGTTTTTACAATCTAAAAGTATGAGGTATATAACTTACACATGTGACCAAGACTGGATTAAAACTGCATGGAATTTCATGGAGTGGGATGATGTACTTGTAAGTGACTTACCTGAACTGCAATCTGGAACTGGTTGAGAGAGCGAATGTATTCCATCAGGACAGCTATAGTGAACTTGTGAGCGGCTTCCTGGACAAAGCAGAAAGTGTTAGGTAGAACTTGCATAGTTCTGTTAATAACCCCATAAGAATAGGCATCAAAACACCCTAATCCTGATAAGGCTTCCTGCAGCCAGTTTCAGGCTGTCAACTTGAATCAGCTGATCTGAGCCTGCTGCCAAATTAGCCTTTGAATTTATTTCATTAGCCCTTAAAATTAACTTACCTTCCTCTCTGTAAAAACAGATAAAACATGTGTGTACATATCAGACTGGTCAATAACTGCTTGAGTGCGGACAGGACGTTTCAGGAGTGGATTACTTCTACTCAGGCCTGTTTCTACCACCTAGGAGAAAAAAAAGTCTTTTAAAAAGAAAACTGTAGAGTAGTACAGTTCTGAGTCAGTCTCAGTTGTACAGACTGTTTTCTGTAAGCTTGTTTTGTTAACAAGGAAATTCATATCTGTGGTCATGTTATATTAGATGCAACTTGTTCAGTGGGGCTTTAAATTTAAAACTGCTTTTTAAAGCTATATCAATACAGCTGCTCTTATATACCTCAAAGCCAGGAGATTAACTTTATACTGACACAGGTCCTCAGGCTTAGAAGAATTTTGAGTATGTGACTGTACTCCGAGGTAGTGCTTGAATTTGGTACTTTAACAGAATAACTGAAATGTATCAGGACTGCCTGTTATGCCATGATACAGTGTGCAGTGAAATCAGTGCTTTGAAACCAAGGTATCAGTTACTGATTCAGAGTTGCTTTTTCAGCTTCTACCTTCTCTGCTTTCAACCACTGGGGAGCTTTCAATCACTCTGGAGCTGAGCTATGCAGCACCTGCCACACAAGTGTCAAGTGAGGGTCTTAGTGCATTTTCCATGGTAGACTTTTACTGGTGAGCCTAAGGCAGTCAGGACCTTTTGGGCTAAACCCAGATATCCTAAGTAGAAAGGAGCATGCCTTCACCTTGATGCCACCTGAACAGCAAACATCATTGTCCTGTCTCTGTAAGCTGCTCTAGCTAACATGGTTTACCATCGTATAGCTTTGCTCAGCTTCCAAGTACTTCTTATATTCGTGATTCAGTTTGTCAAAAACAGTTGCAATCACAGACAGTGATCCTCTTTCTGGCTCACTGAGCACTGAAAAGATAAAAAGAAAGAACTATGAGGAGAAATAACCAGGTACCTGAATGTTGCCTTTTTCAAAAGGTGATCTCTATTTTCTACCTGATTTTTAACTTTTAAGAAACACTTTCAATCACATCAGGTGTATTTGAATTGAAGTGGGGGGAAAGTTGAATTTTTCATGCTGTTAAATTCCTTTGGAATAGTGAGTGAGGGTAGTTGAGGCAAATGACATCTTAAGGACCAAGGCAGCCAGATCTCAAACCTAAGAACAGCTGAGCTAACTTGGGTGAGTATTTATGAATAAGCAGTATCATACTTTCAAGATAGAGAAAACACACTTGAACTTACTTTGAGAGCATACAGACAGGATAACCATTTTGCATTCTTTTCTTTGGAGAAGGAAATCCATTAGTTTTCCTTTGTCTAGCAAGAGGTTAACTACAGGTTCAAGTTTCACCTGAAGACTCCAGAGGTAACCTTGATTTGAAGGAGTAAACAAAGTGAATTGCCTTGTACATACAACTTGCCTAGACATACAACTTTTCCACTCTTAAATAAAAACACATTGAGACTTTTTATTTGCCTTTCTAAGCCCATATTTTAGAGCAGCATTATCCTGGAAAACTTGTAGAGATAGTTAATCCTCTATTAACTATCACTACCAAGAGCAATCAACTCAGCAGATGTACCTATTCAGTCATTTCAGTTTTAAGCTGCTTTGTGCAGTAAAAAGTGTAAACTAGGCAGCCTGATATTGAATATTGTAGAATCCAAGAGCTGGCCACTTACCTTCACTTGCACTGATGATAATATCAGGTTGAAAGACAATCCAAGAAGAAGAATCTAAATGTTAAGGTTTTAACATCTATATTAACATTGGTGCTAAACTATTTCTCCTGAATTTACATTACTGTAGAGAAGCAGATCCCATTAACATACTTTTGTTTACTGTCACTTCTACTTCTGAAGTTTTGAACTATGTTTTTGGAATGATATCTTCAATTTTATGGTGTACCCATTCAATAATTTCATATACATGTCTCAAATAATCAGGAAATGTGGTATTATACTAGACTTCAGTATTTACAACTCTGTAAAAGCATGATGAGGCTATTATGAAGCATATTATTTTGTCTTGAAGTACATGTGCATAATCAGCTAAAACTGCTGTTAAGGAGTCAAGGTAACAAATGCTGCCTTCTTCCCTGCTTGATACATAGAATGAGGTTCTTACTTTTTGAGAGGATTTAAAGGATACAGAGTTTACACTGAACAGGAGCCTGACTTGTCACAGAAGCTGGGCCTGCAGAAAAAAAATAACATCAGCTGAAGAACAGTAGTACTCTGGCAGCTCTCCTCTACCAAATATTTTATACCAGAAAGGTAAGTATTGATTGTAACACTCTAGCATGCAGTCAAAAAGATCCATTTGTGTAGCCAGATCTACAAAGAAAATCTGACAGAGAGAAGGCAAACAAATCCTTCAAAACGTGGTGGTTTTATTTTTCAGCCAAGTGAAATAATGCATGCAGAAATTATTCCAGCTCTAGTATTGTAATTCTAAATACAGACTCCATTTGCTGTATTTAAATGTATACTATTTAAAAGGAAGAGTGGTTTGTACATTCTGATCCTAACATTTGTTTAATACAAATCTCCATCTGCAGACTTATCATACTTGCTATCAGATGTTACAGCTTTTAATATGTGATCTTTTTGCATAGAAGCACCTTCCTCTTCTACAAAGAGAACCTCACTGCTTTATCACCTGCTAGTGAAACTATGCTCAGGTTATTTCAGTACTCCCAGCTTGAGGGTAACTTCCTTTCATACTTCTAAGACTGGGGAAAGGTAATCCAAGAAGAATCTAAGCATTTAAATCCTAACACTGATTGTACTTCTAAACTGGTCCCAAACTTGACTTTGAGCTTGTACTGTCTTTCAGCCTCTAACTTCATAAATCACATAGTCCTGACTTAAGCCAGAAAAGCATGAAGTGCTTTTGAGCACCCACAAGCTTTGAGAGCCATGGCCAAAAAACTTCCCAAACCCAACCCTTTTCAAGTGTAAAAGCAAAGTATTATAGCAAGCATGCACCTTAAACAGGAACTCTTCTGTAGCTGGCACACATTTGGAACACCAACTTCTGTTCAATTGCTTCTTACCTTGTTCCTTCCTCACCCTCTCAAATATGTATAACTGAAGTGTTAGTAAGCAGCCTCCTAAAACCTGAAGCACTCCTGTATGTGGGCTGTTACATTTAAGTACTCTTGCTAAGTGTTAGGTTATTCATTATACAGTGGTTCTACCTGCTACAGGTATTTGATAGGGTTGTATTGATCGAGGTGGAAGTACAAACTGATGGATGGTTGTGGACCCATCAAATTCTCCTTTTAGCTTGATGTCAAATATAACTGAAGTCTGCAATAAAAAAGAAGAAGTTAGTATTGATAAATGTGAATCACCACCCATTTACATGCATTCAGTCTGCTTTTCCCATTTCCATCTATTATTCTCTGTTAGAATCATAGAATGGTTGAGGTTGGAAGGGATGTACTGGGGTTGATGACATTTTTCACTTATCAGGCTGCTCCAGGCCCCACCCAACCTGGCACTGAACCCTTTCAGCAATGGGGCATCCTGTTCCAGGGTCTCACCACCCTCACTGTAAAAAGTTGCATCCCATCTAAATCCCCCTTTGGCCTAAAACCACTGCCCCTAGAACTGTCACTACATGCCCTAGGAAAAAAGTCTCTCTCAGTCTTTCTTGCACAACATATGACTCAGACACTGCATAGTTAAGGTACTAGAAACTGAGGAAAATTGTCTGTCTTCCTCTGATATCCTCATACTTCTACCATTCAGTCTTGTTCAACTTGAGTCACCTAACACTTCTACCCAGTATGGACCACCAGGGAAAGCAGCTTTGCTTTCAGTGCCAGTGAAACTTCAATTACTGGTGTCTCCCAAAGGCAAAGTGAGTAATGTTTTCTAGGTTTCTACAGTCATGTTTATAGCTTTATCAAAACACTGGGGAGGAAGGGCTCTGTGTTAAATGCTAATGTGTAGGATTAGCATGAAATGTAACTGAAACATCAACTCATCCTCCTAAGGAAGTAAAGTGCCTCAGTTCTTGAAGTTGTCCAAGAGAAGATAGTACAAGTCCAAGCCTTTTCCCAAGTTAAGAACAAAGTACCACTTTAGCTTAACCACTGACCAAGCCTTGCTGCTGGGACTACAGAGAGGAAGTTTTACCTGTGCTACCAGATGCACAAGAAGATTTGTGTCCATACAAGTTTTTAGAGAGCCAGGCCTTCAGACTAAAGGAGCGTGAGTTTGTGTCACAGAAACATTATCATTCAAAGGTTTGTAATATGAAAATTTTCCCAGGATTGATAATTTAGTATCTACCCCTTTGTATAATGCCTTAAAAGCCTACACAGTGCAGCAGCAAAGCATCATAAAAAACGGACAAGAAGCAAAAACAGTGTAAGAAAAAAGCAGGCATTACCAGCAGCCCTGATTATATTTTAGCCCACCAGGATAAAAGGATAAATTTGAATCTCTTACAGTGTTATGATTTTGATCCTGCAAATACTCTGGCTTTTGGCCAAGCTAAGCCCAAAGGAAAATAATTTCTAAATTAAATTACTAGCTTATTAAAACCTGCCCCTAACTTCTCGAAGTTACGGCACAACACAATATAAATAAATCAGACCTCAGTATCCTGATGATGCACTACCACCAAGTTATCCACTACATTCAGTGCAAACTTCCCAGTTCTGTTCAACTTTAAAATATGTGTCTTCTTACAGGAGCCCTCTCTGTGGAAACAAAGAGGAGTGAGAACCGGTCAACAAGTCTGTTTAGACTTCAAAAATGTCTTTTTGTCTTGGTTTTGCTGGGACTCCGTTTATTTTCTTCCTAGGAACTGGATTTAGAATGAGCATAACATTGATAAGACACAGATGTTTCAGTTGTTGCTAAACAGTGCTTACTCTAAGTCAAGGACCTTTTGGTTTCCCATGCTCCACCAGTGAGCAGGTGTGCAAGAAGCTGGGCCAAGACAGCAGACCTGAACTGGCCAAAGGGATATTCCATACCCTAGGACAGCATGCTCGGTATATAAAGTGGGAGAAGTCGGCCAGGAGGCACAGAGCAGTGCTTGAGACAGGCTGGGTGGTGAGCAATTGCTATTGTGTCACTTACTTTCAAGGGTTTTATTCCCTCCTCCATGCACTTTTCATAACTACTACTAGTCTTTACTTGATTAATCAAACTGTTCTTATCTCAGCCTATGAGTTTTACCTTTTCCTGATTCTCCTGCCCCTCCCATCAGGGGTTTGGGGGAGCAGCTGGTGGTAGGTAGTTGCCAATTGGGGTTAAACCACAACACTGTTCACAGATGTGAACTGCAACTAACGTTCTTCATTCTTCTCTTACCTGGGTAAGTGATAGAGCACTACTTCTGCTCCAGTACTGTTGGAAGTCCTTGAGTGATGCCTCAAATAGAGAACATAAAGCTGCCCATATCTAACAAGACAACAGGATTAAAACATTATTTTCAATTAAGGGCTCTACCAGTCTCTTAGAGCCAAACATTTTATCCTAAAAGAAGAGATGAGATTACCTAAATGGGATAATTATTTAATTAAAAGTGAAAGATTAAACAGTACTTGATAAATCACAATGCATGGCCTATACTCATGCAAGTTAGACATCTGTGAACGATTTCTCTATCAAAACATCAACTAAGAAAAGAAGCATTCTCCAAACTTCTGTGGTAATCCAGAACAATTTCATGTAAGATTTCTCCATTTGCTTCCCCTCCCCACCTTGCCCCAAGAGAGTCGTTTAGATGCTTTATTCAAGGCAGTAACTGAAGCGCTTTAAAGCAACAGCGCTGCTAAAACAAGAAACAAATGCAACCATTGTACTGTCCTTGTCTTCTCCCAGCATTCCCAAACTGTCCCACATTCCCAAGAAGGACCCGAAGTGTGAGATACCTACATTGTAGCCATAGCAATGTCTCTCTCAGAAAGGCTCAGTTTGGATGACTTGGGTGCTGCAGGTAACTCAATTTCAAATTTTGATAGTTTTGACATGGTCCCACCCTGTAAAGCAGCAAAGCAAGAACTGTCACGACCTGCACCAGAGGGGGATGAGCCGCCTTCGCCCGAACGCTGTATCACCAGCGCCCCCACGAGGCGAAGGGCAGTCACAGTCCAAAAGAAAGGGTTTTGTGCTTTCTTCGCTAAAAAAACCCCAAAGTGATTCTTAACACACACTTCTGTACCTTCAGAAGCTTTACCGTCCTGATTCTATGATTTCAGCTACAAAAATATTTCTAGTTTAATTCAGTCAAGACAAATTTTTATGCAAATCTCATGTACAAATTGGTCTGGAGATCTCAAACAGCAGTTCTCTTAACTTTCCTTCCTCCAGAAAAGTATATGCTCCAACACTTAAATAACTGCTTCCTGGGAAGGAGAAAATATCACTGCCTCCTACCAGTCACAGTCTCTCTTAGTTCCTGCCTTATACTTAAAGCATATCCCTTCTCCTGCCCAAGGCTCTTCTCTCTTCCTCTTTTCTATGGAATTTATATTTAAGCAAGTTTTCAGTTTCCAAATCTACTGAAATTCACTTCCCATTCCTACTGATACATTATTGAGTGTGAAGCGTGAATACTACAGGACTATTTCCGTTGCTAGAGCTCTGCTTTCAAGTATTACTTTAGTCCAGGACCTTTCTCAGGAGATCTTTAAAGATTACCTTCTGAACAACACAAGATAAAAATTATTTAGCTTCAAGCTACAGCTTGACAAAAAACATAAAGGAGGCAGAACCATAGCCTAAGTTGTTAAAAAGAAAACTGTGAAAGGCTAGCAGGCTTCTCCCAGCCACCTAAGGGAACATCACTTCTGGATACAGTCCAGACCCTGCACAAGATTAACACAAACCAGGAAACCCATGTGAATAAGATGCATTTTAATCTCTTCCATTAAACTGCCACAGAAATCTTCTTAATCCATTGACAGGAGCAAGACAAATGCTGTAGTTCTTTTTCTCATTTTTAAAATCACCTGACTGCATCATTAACTGAAAACAGATTCTGGTTTTCACAACACACTTTTTCCAAGATAAAAAGAAAAATATCTTCCCAGAAAGTGTTGCCCACAGGGAAGAACACCAAAAGAAGTACTCTAGACAAAGCCCTCTCTGGTTTAGGACAACAGTTGTTTCCTAAGTGCTATCTTTTTTATCTCTTTTTCATCCAGCCATATTTGGAAGGTTATAATTATAGTCACAAGGGAAAGGCTCTTATGTTTTCTTTATCATACTACAAAGAACAAATGTTCATATTAAAAGTAAATCATAAATACCTATTTAAGTGAAAAAAACTTCTTTAAAGATACTTAAGTTGTAAAACACTTAGTCACCACCAATTTTTTTCTTTCCTTTCTCAAGGTCCAGCCCTGTCTGGACACACATCTTTCCAAAGAACACATAACAAAGAGTGAATTACCTAATTCTAAGCCATCATCTAGGAGTTATCTTATAGATTTGCTTATTGTCGTACAAGGATATGACAACATGCACCTCTTGGAAGAAATTCAAGCAATAGAATATTTGGATGAAGAAGCAGTTTAGGAAAAAATGAAAATGACAAGTTTGGAACATATCCCTTTACCTTGAAATAGAATGGCTGCAGGACATTGCCAAGGACAGTGGTTGAAAGAAGGATAACGGAGCTCTCTGGACAATACATGTACCAATTGACATTAATACTCTGATTCTTCAGAAGCTTTAAACTTCGTTTCTCTGGCAATACCTGGAAACACAGAATATTAGCATTACATTAACACCAGGATTCCAACAGCAAAAATGGTAATGCACAAGAGCAAGGAACAGTTATGCAAGAAACAGTTAAGTGTAAAGACATTTACCATGCTAGACTTAAAAAAAAAAAAAATCAGAAACAATTACAGCCGAGGCCCCACTTTACTGTAGCTAAGGAAATAATACACATCAAATCCTAATGAGCTCAAAGATTCTGTGTTTCCCACTCATCAAGATCTGGGTGTAAGTTCTGTGCACAGAGGAGAAAACACCTAGCTTGATACAACTAGTGAAGTTTTATTTAAAAAAAGTTATTCTTACAATATTCTTGCTGCCTTCACTCCCCAGCTTCCTTAATCTTTTTTATTTTGAGAACTAAGTATATAAATCAACTTTCCTCAATTCAACGGCCTAAATATCCTCTCTTTAAAAAGACACTTATTTGCTTTAGTCCTTTACCTGCAGGTTTGACATTCATCATCCTTTCAGGTTCTAAATACATATTTTCCCCCTCAATCAGCAGGAAATAATGCTGCTTTATCAGTTACTTTCTTTAGTACCAGTAATTATTAGAAACACTTAGCTTAGTGTTTCTAATAATTACTGGTACACTTAGTGTCTTAGCTCCAGGATTGAAACTATTGGGAAGTGCACAACCTTTTTTTTTTAGGAAGTGTTTAAATATCCCTCATCATGCATGTTAGAAAGGGTTATTTATTCATGAGAAATCTTTAAGAGCATATGCAAAGGAAATTACATATTACAGAGGAACTCAATAAGGTCAACAGAGGAGAAAGCTGCAAGTTGTAGAAGTGTACTAGCTAATCAATTATTAGTTCTTTGCCACCTTTTAAGCATTTACACATCTTCCCCAATGCTGACTTGTTTTGCATTAAATGGTATTTCACATTAGATTTAAATACTCGTTTCCATGCAAGCCAAGAGCATCTCTCAAATCTTGAGTTCCCAAGGCTTAGTTGAGAACTCCTTTATACAAGGTCTTGAAACCTGTAAATGATGAATTTTCCCTGCCCTAAAAAATTTATTCCTCTTAAAAAATTAAAAAATTGTTGTCTGCAAACCAAATGGCAGAAATTGGGTTTTTTTAGCAGTACACTTTCTCAGTTACAGAGACAAGAAAAGAATTCCAATATGCTGTTAGAAATTTACATTTTCAAATCTCTAAGCACGTCCTACAGGAGTTACTTGTATTACCTGGTAGAATTCAATTCCTTGATCTGTGATGAAGACAATTTCTGTAGAACTCGTCCAGCAGAATCCTAGAATATTGGCATTCTTTGTCTTTTAACAAACAAGCAAACAAACACTTTTTTACTTGGAAAAATTAACAATTCAGGTAAGCTAATATTACTAAATGAAGAACACGAGACCAAAGGCAACTTAGGTATCCAATCTCTGGAGTTAATACTTTTGGCCAACCAGACACCCAGCATGCATCAGTCGCTTTTATAAAGCATTCCCAAACTAATTATGAACACAACTACCATAGAGCCTGGATTTTTGGCAGCATGTAAGATTTACAAGTTTACTATACAATCAAATTTTCATTTTAACCTAGATAAAACTAAATTCCCCTGCTTTAAACTCTACTGCCAATTCAACCACTTCCTGACATGAAAAGCAGGAAGAGATGTTGAGAGAAACTAAAATCTAAGTGGAAAAATTTGCCATGACTTTCACTCAGAATCTACTACTATTACACTCAGAAGTTTCATTACATAAAGGTTTTGCTAGAATGGTTCACTCAAACTCATAATCCTAAATAAAGAACCAGACAGTGTTTCAGCTTTAAGGACTACAGGGATAAAAGGATCTGTGCAAATCAGATGTATAAAAATTTACTTTAGCATTCTATTGCCCCAAAATGTAATTTGTTTTAGTTAAAATTTGGAAAATACCAAACAATGACAATGATGCTTGTTTCTGGTAAATAATCCCCAAAAATTAGAAGGATTATTAAAAAATAGCAAACATAACAATAGCTTACTATTACTTAATAGTGGCATTATGAAAGAACATCCACATTAACATATCTGGCACTAATAGAATCACTGCCCACTGTTTCTGTACAATCAGCACTTTGTCTCTTCTCCTTACCAAACCTTGACATTTGTTACCCCCACAGCATTTCTGCTCCCTGAAACAATTACATTCACAAGACAGGGAAGATTCTTCTGGTACTGTAAACACCTGTTTGCTGACTCAATTTCAATAGACAATAGTGGCTACACATCTCATTTCCTTGATGTTAGTGTTTTGAAAGGTATCTCTCTTGTAGTCACCAGCCAAACTAACATCAGAATTTCACTTAAGCATATAAGCTTGGGACATTTAACTCACCTTACATTCCTGTGTATATTCTAGCTGAGGGCTATCTGGAATAAAATTCAAAAAATCCTGCAAAAACACCCATTAAGTGTATTAGCAATTATGAAGCACAGAGAAGATACATACACAGACACCAAAGAATAGGTTTATCAAATTGTTTTGGATGTGATACATATACAGAAGAAAAACTTCACTTATGTTCCACCTCACCCTTGCCAGAGTTTGCTCCCCCTGACACTTTTTCTTTAAATGATGATACTAGCAAGACAACAATGCTGCCTGATCATCCTCTCAGGATGATGGAGGGATTTTCACTACAGTTGTTGTTAGCCAACAGACTTCTTGAATATTTCTCTCAAAGAATTTTACTCTGGAAGTAGAGGATTTCCAGCTCCAATTCCCTAGCTGCAGGGTGTAGCTTTCTTACCACACTCTTCAAAGTTCTCTGCACAGCCAGGATCTTGTTCCCCAAGGAAAATTTGATGCACTTCACTTCTCCTTTGTCCTCCATCCTATACAAAAAGAAACAGAAGTTATGGAAATGTAATCTAAAATAGTTTCTTAAAGAATATACCCTAAAAAAAGACAATGTCAGAGAAAAAAAAAAGTGTAATGCAAATGCTTTTGAATACAGATTATTACTCTTGCCTGACTAATATATTCAAGACCCAGACTGACAGAAAATGGCAGCTCACTCTTCAGAAGTACTGAACACATCAATTACAGAATCATGGCCAAAGTCACACAAATTAGCACCTGAAATCACTGACAATGCTCGGCTCTGTTGGCCCATGATGTGGAACTGGAAGACCTGTTCTTGCAGAAGGACTATCCAAACCTGCATCCTCAGTGCTGGGACACCAGTATCCTGCAATCTGCCCTATTACTTCCAGAATACTGCTAGATGGCACAAGCCTCCTTGCTTTCCCACTAGGACACAGTCTTTGGAAGAACTTCTAACGTTAAAAGGAGAGTGAGGCTGTTTTCATACAATTAAAATAAATAAAAACCATATTCTTACCAAGCAAGCATCAGTACAATTGGCATGAATAAGGCATATATTTCCTTCAGCCTATGTTATTAAGTCAGGCCAAAGGGAGAGAGTCAAGTATGAAAACAGTGGAACAGTATGAAGTTTACTAAGTATTTTCAGCTCCTTCAGGATTGACAAGTGTAATCAAATAAAAAAATAAAATAAACCCAGCAACTTTCAGGACAGGCCCTATGCAATATCCAAGAGATCACAGTAAACACATCTTGATTACAATTTGCTTTATCCATATTTGGATTGATAGGGAATAAAGGAATACTGCCTTACATATGCACAGCAGAGTGTAAAGAGCCATCACTCCTAACAGAGACATATATAAAGAGTTTACTGTTGTCAAATTCTGCATAAATGTTTCCACAAGAAATGGAAGACATAGAAGAAGCCAATTCAGATGAAACAAGGAACAGAACATGAGAAACCTACATCTAAGTTTGGACATTGTGCTTGAATCACAGACATCACTTGCTAAACTGTATCCCTGGGTAAGTCATAGCTGCTGTAGGAATCACTCTCTCATATGTACAGCATGTTTTAATAAAAGACTGTTGTTTAAAAAAAAGAAGCCACAGCTTAATTACCTTTTGCCCCCAGAAGACCATAGGGAGGGAAAAGCATACCCTTTTAATTGCAAGATTATATCTAAGAACAAATCAAACTACAATCACAACTGCTTGTAAGTTTTATTCTTGAATTACAGTGGATCAGGACTAAGTACCACATAATTTGAAGACTGGATCATTCTATCCCAAGACAAAAGTGCCTTACCTGAAGGAAATGGGATTTCTATCCTCCAAACCTTTAACAACAACTCCTGTAGCTCCGCCGGATCGAACAGCAAAAACCTACAAAAAGTTTTGAACATATATTTAACACCTTTGAAGCCATAACCTTCACCTGCTTCCTCTTCTACAAGCCCCTTATATAACCATTTAATTTTCTTTTTTTTTACTAGACACGATTTGTGTCTAGTATCTGGCAGTTCACACGGAGACAATCTGAAATTCCAAGTTTACTTAGAGTAGTCAGATTGCATGGTACTGCAATAGTCTTGTAGGGATATTCTTAACTACTGGGCAAGTTAAATCAGTAAAAATATTAATAAGCCTTTATCTTGGTTTTGTTTCTTTTACATTTTTCTAAGTCATGTACTAGTAAAAGTATCTAAGACGTCAGGGCATTGTTTAAAACAAAAAAGGAATCCCAAGCTTGGGGATTGGGAAGAGATGTAACTCAATGACCCAGAAGCTTGATCCTGTCAGAACACGTTATTATACAGGAATAGTTTAATAGTAACCTGTAGATTTTCATGTACCTAAGGAGTTTCAGCCAACATGCCCCAGCAACTGAGAACTCCTTTAGCCCAGCTACACATATACACGTACAAAACCTGCTAGCATTGAGCTGGAATAAGAGAAACAAAAAAAAAAAAGTTATGGTGCTACAAACTTTACCTAGTTTGGAGAAAGAAAGTCAGGCAAATGCCTTATTGGAACTTGCTGCATGTGCAGCAGCACTAGGCACACAGATCAGGGCTCAGGGTGATGGCGACACTGTTCTGTAATATCAGCCATGCTGCCAGTCTGCTGTGCTCAGGCAGGAAACACAGGTGTCAAGATTATAAATTGCAAGCAATTACTTGAATGACAGCCTTACTTGAATGACAGATATTTAGTTTAGTTCTTCTTAGTATTATGGAGATAGAAAATGAAGGCAACGCTCTTTTAATCTCTGCAAGATGAGCAGATTGCAGGGACAGGTCTCTCACCTGGGAAACTGTCATTGAAATGCTGGTTACAAATGACTCAGAGACACACTGGAAATCAAACTATTTTAGATAACAAGAAAACACAGAGAAATAAATTTACACTGAAAAATATGACTCTTTCAAGTGAGCTCTCAACAACAAGTTTCTATGTAGTTATATCACATCCACACTATGATAAAGCGTCTCCTGCTAAGGTATTTCAACTGGCCCTCAAAGATTATCGTTTATAAGAAGAAATATCTGGAAAGTTGCCCGGTGGAAAAGGACCTGGAGGTGCCGGATGACAGCAGCTGAACAAGAGCCAGCGTGTGCCCAGGTGGCCAAGAAACCATTGGCACCCTGGTTTGTATCACCAACAGTGTGGCCAGCAGGACCAGGGCAGTGATTGTCACCCTGTACTCAGCACTGCTGAGGCCACAGCTCCAGTGCTGTGTCCAGTTCTGGGCCCCTCAGGTCAGGAAGGACATTGAGGGGCTGGAGTGTGTCCAGAGAAGAGCAACAGAGCTGGGGAAGGGTCTGGAGCACAAATCCCATAAGGAGCGGCTGTGGGAGTTGGGTTTGTTTAGCCTGGAGAAAAGGAGGCTCAGGAGTGACCTTACTGCTCCCTGCCACCCCCTGAAAGGAGGCTGCAGCCAGGTGGGGGTCAGCCTCTCCTCCTGGCAACCAGTGACAGACAGAAGACATTGCCTTAAGCTGCACTGGGGGAGGTTTAGGGTGGACATTAGGAAAAATTTCGTCCCTGAAAGGGTGATTAGACACTGGAATGGGCTGCCCAGGGAGGTGGTGGAGTTACCACGCCTGGAGGTGTTTTAGGTAAGACTGGATTTGGCACTCAGTGCCCTGGTCTAGTTGACAAGATGGTGTTTGGTGAAAGGTTGGACTCAATGGTCTCAGAGATCTTTTCCAACCTAAATGACTCTGTAATCATTTTGAACAGAGTGCAACAGCAAGCAACACACCCCAGAAAACTGCTCCTTCTCCAAACATGCCACTGATCATGTCCACACATGGGGGAATGCATGCCAGCTAGACAGGGAGGGAAGCTTGAAGGTTCTGACTCCATGAATGCCGAGGTCAAAGAACGGTTATGGGAATTAGGGAGTAGAATGTATCCACATCTGAATAAGCCTCATGACAGCCTGTGGATCTTCTAGCTACACTGAGCTGAACTCTCAGGAGCCCATACAGATATTAAGGAGAACCGGCTTAAAAGCACTAAAGCCAAGAAACAGCCACTTGGGTCTGTGCCACAAAGAAAGCTGCAATTTCTCCTTTTTTTATTAACGAATATATTGGATTTCAGGAATTGAACGGGGTGTGAAAGATTCAAGGAAGCTAGGCTAACAGCAAAGTGACAAAGTTTGCCAGTCATGTGGGGACGCTTGGAACAGAAAGGAAAAGTGCTGACACTGATGAATTCCAGAAAGACCTTACGGCAGCGAGAGTAAGGCAAGTTAAATCCAACCTAAAAAATCGGTAAAGGAAAAATAAAACACCCAAAACTACCGCCTCTAGTACGACGACAGGTCCTGAAGGGGAACAACCGGGCTCACGCCCGGCAGCCAAGGGACGGGAGGAAAGCAAAGCCGGGCAGGGAACCAACGCCATGCAGGCGCGCAGCAGCGGGCCGGGCTGAGCCCACAGGCCCGGATGCGCAGCCCCGGCCCGCGGCAGGGCCCCGCCGCCCTCACCTGCTTGTTGGCCTCGTCGAAGAACACGCAGTTTACGGGGTTCGCCTTCTCGAAGTGCACGGGCCGCGCGCACAGCGCCAGGTAGCAGCCGCCGCCCTCCGCTCGCCCCTCGCCGCCTTCTCCTGCTGCTGCCGCTGCCGCTGCTCCCGCCGCTCCCAGCGCCTCGTCCCCGGCCGGGGCCGGCGGGTCGCGGCTGACGGCGGCGGCCATTGCCGAGCCCCCGCTCCCGGCGGCCGCTTCCTGTTTACACCCCCGCCCGCGCGTGACGCGGCACGCTCCCGCCTTAAAGGCGCAGCGGCCCGGGACAGGGATCGGGGACAGAGCGGGAACAAACGCGTCCGGCGGTTCCGAACATCAAGGTATGAAAGGTATGTTAAGGTGAGCTTAACAAATGAAAACAGAAACCTGGGAAGCTGCAAAAGCTGCGTCAGGAAAGGTGTGAATGCTGGCAAGGTGGTAAAAAAGAAACACGTGGAATGGGCAGAGAGTTACAATGCAGGACCACATTGCAAATATTTAGGAGTGCACTATTAGAGGAGGCAAATAAGGCAATTAAGGCGCCAGGGTAAGTTCTGACTCTAACCCGTGTCACTTATCAGGGCACTGCTCTAGCTGGGAGGATTTATTCTGCTTTTAAACGCAAAGGTAGTGGACATTAAAATGGTTAGGTAAGCGAAAACACTGCCTTAACCAAGTGTGCAGGCCGCAGCAGCAGGATGGAGCTTTTGGCCCGATCTTTTATAGTGATTTAAAACCAACCAAAACAACCAACCAAAAACAAACCCCGAACTTTTATGTGGAGAAAAAAGGGAAACAACTGCTTCCGCCATCTGCCTTTACTTGTCCACAATTACTGCATCATCACTGTCACTATTGATCCTGCTCCTCAGCAGCAAACTGCCTTTTAGTGGCTTGTTGTAAAATATTCAGGAAAAATATTAATAAAGCGTTATTGAAGTCAAAGTCTGGCTTGGTCCTCAGCACTTATGCTAAGCATGTATTTTAGTCTGGACAACAAAACAGCAGTGGGCTTTTTTTTTTGCTGATGCACTGGCTAATGCCTTAGCTCACGAGCTGTAAGCCCTACATTATGATCTACAAATTGTGTGAGAATATCAATTATGTATTTGCTTATTAGGTTATAAAGGAAAATTTAAAAAAGGGGGGGGGGAAAGACTAAGATCATAACAATTTTAAAAAATTCAGATTAAAACGGTAGCACAGTTTCATATGGGAGAAATAGAAATTTAAGTACCAGATACTAACAAAATATAATGCAAACAACTGTTGGATGACTTGTGATCCAAGTTAGTCCACCTGCACTAATTTCACATCAGACTAGAGATACTAAAGCCATAACTAAGAATTACAACAAGCTGTTTGTTCATCAAACAATTCTGTTAACTGGAGATGACAAGTATATCCAAAGCTTTTAAATACCTTGAAGTTTATAATTTTTTACAAAGTAACAAGATTTATTGCTTGTTAGCCAGAAGTTTAGTTAATCCAGGGTTAAAGTTTAAGAAATTCTACTGACATTTACTCTTCTACTTCTCTAAAAAACAGCATGGACTTCCTGTAATTGCAATAGAAACTGAGGTATCTTTGAGGAGAAAGCAGCAGACAAGTAAATAAAACTTGAAACTCATCTGATAGAAATAAATCTTAATGGCCATTTTCAAAACTAATACTCTATTTGCCCAATAGTAATACTGGAAACTTTTATACCAAAGGAGTCCAGGAAAATGCTTATTTTAGCAAATTCTTGTTTTCAACTACTTGAAAACATGCCCAGGTGTCTTAAAATCAAAGCAAATTCCTGAGCTGATTTTTCTGCTGGAAAATATATTAATATATAAAATATATAATATAGTATATATTAGGGCCCAGTAACTTTAAATTAGACTCAAGGATAATTACTTCATTTATTTGGGGCGTTTGGATTTTTAACCCTGTGCTAGACAGATTTCAGCAAGAAATTAAAAATGACAGTAACAACTGAGGCTTTGGTCCAAGCACAGAGATACAAGCAGGAGCCTATTTCAAAAAGTAACTCAACACCCTCCCCTTGCTTCCTGTTATTTCTGCCTTCTTCCTCTCACTAGATGCAAATAGCTGTAGCAATCAGAATCTTCCTTATACAAGAATATTTTAAGGTATTAGCAACTGTTCTGAGATTTTTTTTTTCCCCTAAGAAATGTTAAGAATATTGAAACTAGTTATAAGCCAGGAATAGGACAATGCTTTTTCTTAAAAAAAGCCTTCTCCTCTGAAGGAGATCTGGCTATCTTTGACAACAGCAGCTTGTAGTCTTCTTGAAGAGGTTAGCAATTCCTTTGCAGTACCTAGTCTGTTCTTTTTCTGATACCATTATTTTGGGAAACTTTCACTGAGAAATTCGGAACAGGCTTAAGTATCCGAAAGATACAAGTTCCTTTGTCTGATTTAGAAAAAGGAAGAGGATCCAAGTGCTGGGATGAAACTGGCAAAAACAAGGTTGTTTACTGTTCATGTAGTACCCACCCAAACAGCAATTTTTATATTGTTTTAAGGAATTAGTGTAGTCCCACCCTAAGACTGCTCCAATGAAGCACCAAAGATCAATGAAGGCCTCAGTGATTCAAAGAACCATGCAAGAATACCACCACAAGATGTTAAGATTTTACTTCACCACCAGTTTTCCAAAAAAAGAGATTAAAAAGTCACTTTCACAGCACACTGTGAGAAGGTCACATGTAGCATCACTATACTCTGCTTGATAAAGAGCAGCATCAGAAACTAGAAACCAGAAACCAGTTAAAAAGAAGTTGATTAGAATTCCTTAATTCCAAACTATCCCACCACATCAATTCATCTTTAAATGTGTTTTTTTTTGAGAGAAACCTCAGTAGATTTTTAGAAGTTGCTTTAAAAAACCCAAAAAACCCCCAAAACCCCGACATTAAGAATAAATAGACTCTGGAAACCAGTATCATTCACCATTATTTCTAAACAAAGTTTTTTTGCTTACAGGTGCAAAAAGAATACTCAGATTTGGCTAGGATTATCTTTAGGGTAAGAACATTTGATGCTCCAAACTGATATCCTAGGTAGGGACAGGATTATTATAGTTTTATTTTTGGCTTGCACTAAGTTCTTGGAACCATTTGTGTATTAAGAGTGAAGCTACCTGAACTGACTCCATTATATATCGTTCACTCACAATTTCCTGACATGTCACCAAGGAAGTCCTCTGCTGGTTGGCTTCAAATCTGTCTCCCATGTAATACCCAACAGTATTTACAGAGATAAATAGAGCCACACTCCCTGTACTTCAAATTAAAAAGTTCAGACTTTTGCATTTATAAATACATTACTTAGCTAAATTAACATTTTCGTATGATTGCACTGCACAGTTTGCCTTTTCATTTTACCCTTGGTGGAGATGGGTGAAAGACATTGTGTTCATACACAATGTTTAATTAATTTTTCAAGATGCATTAGGAAAAAAAAAAGAGAGGGACTCAGTTCTAAGTGTGCTTTCCCACTAAATACTTTGGACAATATAGATGACTTTGAAATTTTTTTTTAGACTAAAAGATATATAAGCTCTGAATCACGCAAAATATGACCATCTGAGCGACATTAGTCTAATGTAACTGGGCATTTGGTGAAGTTGTCAGTCTGTTAAAAGTGGTAGTGATAGTCCATTCTCACAGTGCCAGCCTGATGTGTGGGACAAGTTAAAAAAAAAGCAAACCACTGAGGCATCACCATATGCTTGCTGCGTTTTCCATTTTGGTATTCCCAGCCAACCACTCTCTTGACATTGGCAGTTGACATTTATCACTGCACAACACAGTTAGAAGCAGTAAATTTGTGTTTTGTTTCATCAGCTGCTATAAACTCAGTGCTATTCATCATATATAGGTGGGTCTCCATCACTGGAAAACGTTGACAGTTTCTTTCCATGATTCTGCACGTGATCTTCATTCATCTTCTCCAAAGCTTCAATCTAGAGAGCCAAAAATAAAATCGTGCTGAAATCATAAAGCCATGCCAGCAGCAGAAGGCTTCTGAACAGCATTAAAAAGTAGCTTTTGAGGCCAGAGCAGGTATGTAAAATGTTGCTATTTCAAAGATTCAGTCAGGTGTAACTGCTCCAATACAGCCAGGTACACCTTGAAACATCTGTTCTCAACAAGTTACTGAAATGCGCAGCACTCCTTTACAGTTTGAAGCTACATCACTAAAATGCACCCATTGTAGGGAGGACTGGATGATTTCTTAAGACTTAGCTGTATTCTTCAAAGTACAGAAGTGTGCCTTTATCCAGTGACAGAGGTTATGGAACTGTGATTCTGTGTTCCCTTTATCGCTTTCTTAGCTTGACCACCTGCCCCAGGAGTCACCTAATTTCCAGCTCCCACCTACTCCATGCTGGACTAGCAAATGTCATTAGCAAACCTACAATGTCATTAGCAATTAGGCAGAGTAGAACTGCCACATTGCCCTTACTTTAAATTAGAAAATATGGAACATTTGACAACTTGTTTTTCTAAAACCTGATATCAGGATGCAGGCCTTGAGGAGTTAAAACCAAAGGTTGAAAATTAAAAGCCAACAGTGACCAAAGATTCCTAAGTTCATATTTACGTTAGCATGATTTTAAGTTTCAAAATTAAAAATACTAGCCTAAACTTTAAATTCAAATAAATTAACATCTAAACCATGAAAAATAAGTGGTAGAATAATTATTTTTAACCCAACTTTCCTTTTGCTGTACAACCTTTATGTAAGGCAAGACAACAGCTTTTAAACTAAAACAGATCACTAAATTTGCCTTAATGCTGGAATGAAGCAACTATATTCAACATTAAGTCTTTTCTGCTTGGGAGCAGGGGGATCAGGAAAGGGGGTGGAGATGCAGAATGACTGCTGAAATTTTGCTCACACCAATCACACAAACTAAATGTGGAAAGTTAAGGTATTATAATAGCTACCATAGGTAACAAAATTAAATTTGTTAGACAGAGAAAGCTATACCTCTGCTTGGAAGTCTACTTCATTGTCAGCTGTAATATTTAAACCTGAGACAGCGTTGAAGAGTTCACGCTCATTAAGTGCTTCTGCCACACCTCCTTTCTGGAAGAACTAGTCAATATAAAGAGACACATTAAACACATTAAACATGTTAGTACAGCGAACAAAATATTCCTTTGACTTCCCCAGTTACTGCATATACCCAAAAATACATTTTTGTTTTTGTTCACCCACAGATAAACATAACTGAAAGAAGTTTTAAGTTCTAGTAGGGTAATTTTACTTTTCTACATTTTTTCAATTTCAGAGAAGGACATTATCAGCATGGAAAATGGGCAAGAGTAATCTCCTATATATCTAGGATATGCTGTATTTTAGAAAACATGCAGCTTAATAGAAGATTGTCATACAAAGAGGTCCTACCTGTGAAACATTCCTACAGTCTCTGAACAAAAACTCAAGTCCATGAGGATGGGTTGGCTCCACAGACTGACTGACATCAATGAGCCAGACCTGTAGTCACAGAGTAATAGCAATTCACTTTGACTTAGTATTTCACAGCAGGTGAAACCTTTTCCCCCCAAATTAAGAACAAACTTACCTTCCCATCATGCCAAAGCATGTTATATTCACTCAGATCTGCATGGACCAGGTTGCACTCCCTATACAATTGCTGCATCATCTGCAAGGAACCAAATAAATGAAGCAAGTATGCTATACTTCAAATAAATATTGCTAGCATGACTATATTAAAAATAAAAAGCCAAAACAACCCCACCTTTCCCACATAATTTACATAATTTTTACAGTCTTCAATACACTTCAGTTCAGTGAATTGCAGTTTTGGCAAACTACCAGCAAAATAAGCTTTTATCACTTTTTGCTTTGGCAAAGTCAGAAGAGCTACTCTGGTAAACTCAAGTCAGCTCTGCCAAGCAGTCCAAGTGCAGGGGACAGATAAGCATGTTCTCTAAATGCATGGCATTTTCACTCCTATCACACAGGATGGAAGTCTCACAGCTGTAGAGACTGAATCCTAACCAGGACACAAATTCATGTAAAACACACCTGTGTTGCTCACTGGTCTTGTTCATTTGAGACCTAGACTATTCCTGTTACCAAGCTGTGGGGCTGGTTGCTTGGTTGGGGTTTTTAATAATGTAATAGTGAGTGGACAGTTAGCAGGTGTGTGTTTGAACCATGAAATAATAGAAAATTAAAGCATCCACTATGCAATATTCTAATTAATTCTCCAGTTTCTAGGTTTGCTGAAAATGAGGCAGGCCATCCACTGCAGAGTGCTTAAGCATTGTAAATAAAGTGTTTGGTAAGCCCAGAAACACTTCAGAGAATTTTCTAAACCACATACTGATTCTATTAAAGGAGGACTACTTACAATTCCTCAGCTGCTAAACATGTGTTTGTCATCAAATTCCAGTATGTTTTCCCCTCAGATTAAGATTAAATTTAATTATATTTTTTTCAGTGCATAATTTCTTATTGATTCTAAGTCACACATTAAACAACATCAAAATAAGACTTTGGACTTCGTATCTTGGAAATTATGTAAGCATCCTGAAAAGTAAATAAGTGCTCATTTATCCTTACAGTTATTCCCTTAAAAGAAAATGCAACCCAGAATTGGAGAAGAAATCAGCATCATCTTACATTAAGAATCTGATAGTAGGCCTTTTTCATATCTTCACTACTAAGTGTTACATCCTTTAGTTTAGGAGCTGGGACTTGATCCTGGCCGATGAAAGACATAACCAAGACGTGTTTCTTAAGGATAACCACTTGAGGACAAGGAATTCCTGCATTTTGCATTCTGTGGATCAGAAAATAGATACTGATTAAGAAAAACACAACAAAAGCTTCAAAGACCCCAAAGTTTTAGTTCCCACTATCTCATTTGTAATCTGAGAGCTGTGTGAGAAACTTGAACCAGAGTAAACAAAGTCTTTGAGAAAACTGAAAAATTATATATATTTCACAGTATTTTACACAGGAAAATTCAGATTCTGAAGTTATAAGTGAATCTAAAAATGCTCACTGAATACTAATCACTTTTACAACTAGAACCTGTTAACTTCATGAGCCTGTAAATTCTGAAGATGCAGACAGCTTATTAAACTGTAAAAAAAAACAGAGGCTTATTCAATCAGGTTGTATATTATTCTGACCAAAACCTCAAATACCCAGACATACAGTATCTTCCTTAAACAGAGAATAAGAAACTGACAGGCATTTGGCAACTACACCACCTTTTCCTTTCTTTACCTTGTCAAGTTATGCATTTCTTTCTCAGCCCACATACGAATAATTTTTCGTGGATTCAATTTACTGAAGCGGTCTTTAAATCTGTAGTCATCCTTAATGTATTTGTCACGGTTCTTGAATTCATTAAGGGTTGTTTTAAACACTTTGATGGCACACTCTGGAGGAATAACTTTATCTTCAGTTGCACTGCTCATGGAAAAAGACAAAACATATACAAAAGTTAACTATTCACATATTTACAAGCAAATGCATGGGTTTGGGTTTTTATACATTGCAACATACAGAAATTTTTAACATGAGAGAGGATCTGATTTTCTATCACATTTAAAAGTCAACTTAAGTTTATAACAATTTTATGATTAAACTTACATATGAATGTTGGGTTTTGGCATTTTGATTATTAGTTGCTTATCAAATAGGTTACCTCTCCTGATTTGTTAAGGCATATCTTTTCTCCCCAGCTCCAACCTTCTCTCTTTACATCTCTAAATACATTATCTGTATTTGAGTTTTATTAGTTCTTTCTCACACATCACTGGTTTGAAGTCAGTTAAACACAATGCAGTTGCCATAATGCACTCTAATACTTCCAGTATGACAGGAAGGATTCAAGAAGTGAGCAACATCCCAACACTATTCTCAAGATAACCTGAAAGTAACAAACAGTAACAAACACCTCCAATGAGCTGCAAATATAGAGAGCTGACAATAGAGCAATCTCTAGGGAAAGACAACCTTCAGGTAGCCCAAGATCCTCACAACAGCTCTGTGGTCTGGGACAGGCCAGTGGAAAGAGTTTCTCAAAAATCTCAAGATTTCTTTTTTAATAAAAGGAGTACATATTTTTCCACAAAAAGGCATGGTGGATTTCTTCCCATTCATTAATAGCCTCCAAGGAGGAAAGTGGGCATTTTTTACTTTATGGTTGGTATCATTTGGTTTTCAGATTTTATTATTATCTGCATATACACAAACACAGCCTTTAAGTCTCAGAAATAGGAAAGCTGCAAATGTTTAAATCTTTTTGTGTTTTCTGCTTTTTAAATCATCTCTTAAAGCTATCATCAGTAACAAACAGTATACTCACTTTCCTCCATAGGCATGAAAAACAACAGATTCTTTTCCTGTGCTGATGCAGCCTGTGATGGTCTCCAGCATCCCAGAATTGACCATCTTGTACAAAAGTAAACGTGTTTTAGGATCCACTGCTTTCTCCTACAGGAGATGAATGGAATGAATAGGCAAGGCATGAATACTCAAGTCAATAAAGCAATTCTTTGTTTTACCATGAGTTTAGAATATGTATCACAAGAATGCAACTAAGTGGAAAGAATAATGTAGCTTACACAGGGAGGAAAAAAAAAGCCAAACCAAAATAAACAACTGAAGCAAAGCAAATCTGCTCCAGGACTGACGTAATACTCCTAGTTTCCCATTAGCTGTGCAGCATACAGAGTATTTTACTAATTGCATATATAGACTGTGGCTCAACAGCACTTTCTACAGTGTTTTCAAGGAGCCTTTACAAATCATGAATCACAATATCCCAAGTATTATATTTCTTTGACATAAGTAGCACTAAAGCAAAGCAAAAACCACAAATTTGAAGAAATCCACATCAGGAATTACTAGAGGCCCTACTCCAAACTCACCCATACAGTCTATCAAGTAAATTTCTAAATTATTAGGTCAGTTGGTCACCTCATCTTCCTGAAACTTGTTATGAAGACAGATAATTTGGAGCCATATGGTTCAACTGCAGAGGATTAGTCCTCTGGATGTTTCTATAAATAACTTCCAGGCAGTTTATTCAGCGTAGCTGATTAAGAGACAAGTTTAGAAAAACAGAGAGAAAAAAAAAATAGCTGCTTGCTCTTACTTCAACATGGCTCTCACAGTAATGCAGCTCAAACAAGGAGCCTTTTTCTAGTAGGAGCTGGCTGATATAATTTTCTTCAGCAATGCTAACATACTGTTGCTTAGCTATTTTACTAAAAATGGTATGTTGCAAGAAGTTACCCAGCAGTGTTTAACTATTACAGAAGATAAGGAGAAGAGAGAGACACTTTATAAAAAACATACAGCAGTGGAGTGCTCCTTTTTCTCGTGGAGCCTTGCACTTCGACGTTCCTCAGAATATGCATGCTGTTTTAAGGCATTGAAGACTTGATTTGACAGCTTTAAGTCCATCCCAATTCCATCCCCAACTTGGAATTCAGGTGCAAACTACAAGCAGAAATAATAGGAATTTAAGAATGGCTACTAGCAGATGCCAAAAGTTGACACAAACAGAAATTTCTCGTTCTGATTTGGAAAGCTCAGGATAGATCTGGACCTGTGTGAAACCCACTTTGTGCAATGTTGTCACTATGTTAAAAGACACACTGATTTAAACTCAGAACTCAAAGTTCTGGCCAGACTGATATAAGATTACCTAACATCCTGCAAAAATAGCACTTGCAGCATTTCCTTATTTACAGAAGTTGCACCAGTTGCCTTAAAGAAAACGAAAGGTTAAACAGATTGAAAAGCTGTAAGTCAAACACTTGATTGAAAATAAGTTACTCAGCTTATCAGACAAAATTAATTAGAAGAAAGATTACACAACATCTATGCTTTTCAAAAATAGCTTTTGTGTTTTGCTTGTGTGCCAAACTTGCTGATAGTTTTGTTTTGCCAAAACAGTTCTGTACACATTCTTGAATTGCTCAATAACAAACTATTATTAAACAGAAAACCCACAAAACCCAAACTGCCAATGTGAATAACCAATAAAGCAAAGACTGCATTGCTTTCATCCAACAGGAAAAAAAAAAAAAAAAAGGTCAGCACTCTACCCAGCAGCACTGGTGGACAAGCATTAGTTCTTTGGCTGAATTGCAGCATTCCAGTTTTACACACAAAGTAAGTGTCTCTAAGTTTTCACTTACATTTTCCATGCGAGCAGTGTTTTTTCTTCCACATACCACTTCATCATGTTTTGTAGTTATGTCTTTTCCTTTTCCTATAAAACCCCTTCTTGGTGTAGTAGTAGGTTTATCTGCCAGCAGTGAGAAAAATAAACCAAACATTACAACTAAACAAACATAACCAATTCTCGTAGAAGTCCCACAATATCCACAAAACTAACAATTTTATTTATAAAACAGAATAAGTGAGTTCAATTGTAGATCTTAATACAGTCTTCTCTTATCCTAAGCATGACAGCTTCTTTGGCTATGCTACAACTTACTTCTGTCTTCTCTGGGGTGTCAGACACATTTCTGGCACGCTATGACAGGAGTATTCAATATCATGTCCAGATGATTTGTAACTATATCATTCAAATGTAGATGACAAATAAGCACATCCCACAATACTTCCCATGTAAACTGGTCATTTTGCCAGATTCAGCCACTGAAGCCAATACACTGGGAGACAGAAGCCTAAAGTTACCCACACAACTTCCTGCTGACACCTCCCATTAAGGTGACCTGATTTTAAATGTAGCTGCTGTCTCTCCTTACATTAAAACAAGACCTAATTTAACTCTGTCATATTCTCAGGTCTGTTGGCTGAAGAAATTGCATTGTTTAAAGCTGTGACATACCTGCTCTGTAGGGATCATGACGGGTATCCTGCCAATCAACCTCATCCTCTGAACTGTCGCTGTCATAGGGATGCACCTTCCGATAATTTTCAAAGGATATGGAGACTTGTGAAACAAAACAAAGAAGCATGTCTGTGATTATCAGGGATTTGCTACTTCCTCACAGCTCTGCCAATTTAAGCTATGTGCCAAGAAAAGCTACAAACCAAAACTATTCCTTCTGATGAAGGTACCTTTGCTATCTCCATTGATCTTCTTCTCTTCACGCCGAAGCTGTGCATCGTATTCCCTGTCAAATTCCATCTGCAGCATCTGAGCTAGCATTAGATCACTAGAAGTGTCAATATTTTCTCCTGTAATAAATGGTCCTTCAGCAGCACTACAGAAGATGAAAACAGGAATTTTTAAAAAATTAAACACAACAATCTAAGCAGAAACACTGCTTTATATCACTTTCCCATTCTATACAACAGACTTCAGCCAGAGCTGCACAGAAAGGAATGGATCTCAGCTGTCTGCCTCCTCTCCAAGCCAACACTAAATATTAATAGATCATGACTTCATTTCTCTTTGCCAGTCATTTACGATGCAAATTTTACTTAAACTTTTGCTTGTTTACCATTCTGCAAGAAGCATTGAGCTCTATTTTTAAGATGTCCTTCCAGAAAAAAAAAAAAAAAAAGGCGGCATACAGGTGTATGTATTCTTATTTATATGTTTAAAACATCCCAAATAGTATTGCTTTGTACTGCTTCACAGGAAAGACAGTCAAAATTTGTACAATTTTACAACTAGCAAGCTCTTGGCCTTTGTTTAGAGCTTTCAAGTAGTGGGAGAATACAGGTGATATACCTGGTATTTCTCAAAATAACACGGTACATTGTTGACAAGAGTTCCTAAAAGGGTAGAAAGGAAACATTTCTGATATTTCTCTAAATATAGCTTACAGACTGTGTTAACACCCCCAGAAAATGCAAAGAAATCATAAAGAAGGAAGGAAGAGCAACAGAGAAGAGAATCTAAGGAAGACTTTTAGCTGGGAAAGCTATCTTCACTGAAGATCTGAAGAAGCAGAGTTTGGGGCAACAGGCAAATCATTTACTATATTGCTGTGCACTGAGCACATTGTAAGAAAATGCACAAGAGAGAGAAGATGGCATCACAACTATGGAGATCACTAATCCAGGACTTAAACTTACGCAACCACTTCAGGAAAAGCAGCATTTTCTTCTTCCAGCTGCAATTCTTTTGCCAGCTGTTCACTCATTACATCAGCAAGAGAACATGATATTGATGTTGTGCTAGGGGCTCCCCACGGACACTGTAAGTAAACATTTTATTCAAGTCAGCAATACTTGTGCAGTGGCAACACAATAATCAGGATAATTAGCTATTGCTGGCTCCAAAATAGGCTCACGTAATCTTGTAAGGGCTTTTCTCCAGGTACTCGGGGAACTATTCAAAGAGTAGTTTCATAAACTCAATAGGGAGAACTGGGGTTGAAAAATTGTTGACAGTCACTTACTAATGAAGAAAAAAAAATCAGTTTCAGTGTCGCTACCCTCTGGAGAGAGGGGTAAAGCCTTCCCAGGAGATTTGCATACAAGCAGACACACAACCTACGTAAAACTTGTCTTGGAATAACCCAACAGCAATGGCTTACGCACAGCTTCCTCCTCCGCTTCTAGAGAGAGCCCTGAAAGGTCAGCCATCGTAAAACATGCCCTCAAAACAGCAGAGGGACACACACCTCGCTCGGGGAGGCGGGGACTGGGGACGGCAAATCCAGGCAAGCTGGGACTCGCTGCCTACCGCCGACATAACCGAGCTCACTCAGCTCCAACTCCCTCGGAGAGAAGCACCTCAGTGATCACGCTGTCACAACAGCTCTCACCACCGAGGAGATGATTGCCCGTAGCCGCAAACCACGCTCGGGTCGCTCTGCCGAGTGCCCGTGCTGGCACCACCTCGCAGCGCCCTCTCCACGGCCTCGGTCCTTCTCCTGCTCCCCCACCTCCCCGGAGCCCGGACAGCGGCGGCCGCGGTCCCGCGGTGCCGGCACAGCGCTCACCTTGCTCTGCCAGGCGGGGCCCGGCCCGGCGTCGGGCGCGGCGGCGGCGACTCCCACCGAGTCCATCGGGCACGCAGGGGCGGGCGGGCGGGCGGCAGGAGCTGGGTCTCTCCGCGGGGCAGCAACGCTCCGACTGCGAAACCTTCCGGGTCCTCCCCGCTTCTCCGCGGCCGTCAGGCGGCCCATTGGCCGGGGCTGCCCCGCCTTTCCGGTGATGTCACCGGGGCGGCCGCGGCCCCGCCGGTGGCGTGCGGGGCCTGCCCGGGCTGCCTGCGGGGCGAGGCGAGGCGAGGCGGCGGGACCCCCGCCCGGGAACAGCCCCGGGCTGCGCTGGGCTGGCGGTAACGCGAAAGGGAGAAATTAAATAGCTGGCCTTTGTTTTTATCTCGGGAAGTAACCGAGGGAACGGTGGGAACAAACCAAAGTAAGCCAGCGGCAAAACAAATGGATGAAATGGAATCCAAGGAAGGGCAGCGGAACTGGTGAAGGTCTGGAGCAAAAAGTCTGATGAGGAGCGGCTGAGGAGGCTAAGGCTGTTTAGCCTGGAGAAAAGGAGGCTCAGGGGTGATCTTACCACCTGAAAGGAGGCTATAGCCAGCTGGGGATTGGCCTCTTCTCCCAGGCAACAAGCGACAGGACCAGAAGACATAGCCTTAAGCTGCACCAGGGGAGGTTTAGATTGGACATTAGGAAGGATTTCTCCCCAGAAAGCGTGATTAGATTGGAGTGAGCTGCCCAGGGAGGTGATGGAGTCACCATTCCTGGAGGTGTTTAAGACTGAATGTGGCAGTCAGTGCCGTGGTTAGGTCAGCTTGGTGTTTGGTCATAGATTGGACTACACCTCAGAGGTCTTTTCCAACCTAATTGATTCTGTAAGTCTATGAAATGAAGTAATTGGCAGTTGTTTTTACTTCAGGAAGTAACTGAGGGAACAGGTGAAAAAATACAACAAATTAACCAAACCATAAGCAAACAAATTAATTTGATCCCAATCCTGTAAGTCACTGTAGATACAAATTTAAATACTTTTTATGTGACTTGCTGCCTTTTACATTTCAATTTCATATGTAATGTTTATCTGGAAAATAGTGTTGTGACTAAAATGCCCTATTTCCAGGACTGCATCAACGGGACAGTGTTTCTCTATGACATATTAGGTCTACTTGGGCAAGTTTCCTTAAAGGAAGGAAGCAATGCCTAGAAATTTCCTCTGGCCTAACTCATCACCAGCTGCTGGAGGTATCTGTCTGCAGTCAGACAAATGCACCATCACTGTTGATAATCTGTTGAAAACCAGCCTAGGAAAGCTGGGTGGCTGCAAGGGCAGAAGTGGTAAGGGATTCTGTAGGCTCTGTGACATCCCCCTATGTTCCCTGTTTTACATCTAGCAAAGCCCGTACTGCCAGGCAGGCCCAAAAAAGACCATTCACATCAATTCTCAGCCATGCAAGAATCAGCTTCGTCGGCCAAAGTTCCTCTTATTTGTCCTTAGTAACCTGCAATGACGTAACACATGACAGTCTCCTAAGACACTGTTCCAGAGTTCACTACCCCAGAGAGTTCCCAACTAAAAAACATTTGGAAGAGGATAGGGACCCAGGTTATAACACACAACCTGCAGGCATGACACAGGCTTTTGCCACAAAGGTATTATATGGTCATAGAATCATTTAGGTTGTAAAAGACCTTTAAGATCATCAAGTTCACAGCACTTCAAATGCTGGCAAGAGTGGCTTTGTCTGGTGATGCAGTACCACATGTTTTTTACTCTCTCTGCACTTAGCCCTGATTAAAAGAGATTATTTCTTTCCCTTTGCAGCCACCTTTTGGGGTATGAAGATTACAGCCATGCTCCCTTCTATCTTCTTTGTGTAAAATTAACAATTTAATGTATGAGCAGAATATCAAAGCAATGTCCTGCTGCCCTGGGAAAAATCATTTTTCTTGCACAGCTGTACAAGCACTGATTAAGAAAGCGGGGGTTGGTAGGTTTGGATTCAGAAAGACTTGAACTAAATATTCCTATATCTTGTTATTAAGTTTTTAATTTTCAAAAATAAGTCTTCTATTTTAGTCTCTTAAATATTTCCTGATTAGGCCTTGATCCCATGACCTCTTATATGAATGGATCAAGCTTTAAACTGAATTGTATTAAGAAGAAGTGTTCTGTGAAGTGATGTGTAAATAAAATCATTTGTAACACATTCATACCTCCCAATAAAAATAGTTAAAAATCTAGATAGAGCAGAAACTTCCTTTCATATTATCAAAATAATTGCAAAGCTCCATAGTGACTACTTTGTATGTAATTCAAGCCAGTTCTGATAAACAACATTAACAGAAATTTACATCTTCATTCTTAATCCCTCACTGTAAATGGCCTACAAGAATTCAAACCTGCCTCTGTATTTGGCTGTAAGAAAATATATCATCTTTGCCCAAGTCTCCCACTTGTAATAAGAAATACTGCAAAAAGCTCAGTGATATCACTGTAATATTTTGCATGACAGTGATTCCCCACTGTAATAAAAAGTCAAAAGTACTCTTACTGCATGCTTACGTTAGTCTTTGTGGATATCTGTAAATTTTACTTACACCTTTTTAAAGCTTCACTGGGTGAATTTGTGGCACAAGGCAAAGGGTGCCTTTGTTTGCCAAGTACACATTTGACATTTGTACATAAACAGGTGCTCTGCAAAGTGGAAATGCTGTATCACTTACCCTGCTATCTCTAACACATCCACTACAGTGGCTCATCAGTGGTCTCTGTGAGCCTGGATGGACCAAACATTTCAGCTCTGGAAATGGATGCCTGTGTTGGGCCACCACCTTACAAACCAGATAAAATCATGCCTCATGCACCAAAATACTTGAATTTATCTTGGTGCAGGTCAGCTGTTCAGCTGTTGCACTCTGATGACCTTGTCTTTTGAGGATAAACGTAGCAGGTTAGGCAGGCAGATTTTATGGCCTGGATTTGACCACTTACTGCCTCCCTCCCTTGTTTGAGCCATGCTCATTAATAAGGCTCCTTATTTATGGTGTTTTTCTCTGTCCTCTAAAAAGAGGGTGTACGTGTACAGAGAGGGTGCTGTACTTTGTGTTGCCTGAGCAAAGTCAAGGTAAGAACTGCAAAGATAGGGCTTTGCTAGTACCAGGACTGGGAAAAACAAGGCTTACCTAGGTCATAATTAAAGATCACCCAGTAACCATGACCTGACAGGGCGTGCCTTTCACTTCTCACCTACCTGGGATATTTATAGTTCACACGTCACCAGTGAACCGTGGGATCATAGAATCGTTGGTTGGAAGGGCCTTTAAAGGTAGCCATCTAGTCCAGCCCCTGCAATAAGCAGGGATTTCTTGTCATGGGTGGGAGCAGGAGCTTCAAGGTTTATTGGAGAAGCCCTCTCATTGAGCCATGAGGTGCAGAAAGGACCCCCTTGCTTTCTAAATTCCTTCTCAGAGAGGAGCCAAGATCCAATCTTAGCCTCAGACTGTCAGTGGTTTAAGAAATTATAGAGGTGTGACTGAACTTTTGTACAACTTTGTCCTGTAGGATAAATGATGACAAATCAGATTTATTTATATAAAAATGAATGATTCATTATGATACAGTATTAGACAAAGAGATCTTAATTAGAATTATTTACTACACACTATGGAAGACAAAACTACTAGGATAGCACAGTACAGTGCACTCTATCAAAGCAATTCTATTAAAGCTAACAAAAAGAAATAGTTATTAAAGCAGAGATTGATGTTACTCACCCATACCAACGACCATGGGCAAAATCTCTCACTCAGCCTTAAGGACTAACTTTGAGTGGTGTCCCCACCCAAAGGAGGAATCTTCATACACACTCCAAGAAGGGATATGTTAGAAGAACCTAACCATATGAAAATGGACTGGATTCTATAATGTGAAGTGACTGACTGCCAGTTCTTTATCCCTAGGCCAGCTTAGCAGCTTGTCTTCCAAATCTTTACCTCACTGTCAGGATGTAAATTTGGGGTTGATGTCTCAGACTGGTGTTATCATAATTCAACAACATAACCAGCTTGATGCCCTCTCTCAGTCCATCACAGGACTGATAGCCTTGTAGAATAGGGCATTGTCCAAGTTGCTTGACTACATTCCGGGGGAGAGCATCCTGCTAAGCATCTTCAAGTAGACCATGTTGCTCTGAGCCCCGTCCAGCCTGTCCTTGAACACTTCTAGGGATGGTGTATCCACCATCTGTTCCAGGGTCTCACCACCCGCACCGTAAAAAATATCTTCCTTACATCTAGTCTCAATCCGCCCTCTTTCAGTTTAAAGCTATTCCCCCTAGTGCTACATGCCCGTGTAAAAAGTTCCTTCGCAGCTTTCTTGCAGGTGTCTTTAGGTACTAAAAGGCTAGTGTAAGGTCCCTCCAGAGCGTTCTCTTCTCCAGGTTAACATCCCGAACTCTTTCAGCCTGTCTTCACAGGACAGGTTCTTCAGCCCCCTGATCTTTGCGTCCCTCCTCTGGACTTGCTTCAACAGGTCTTTCCCCTGCCGAGTGCCTCGGGGCTGGACGCAGCACTCCAGGTGGGGCCCCGCAAGGGCAGAGGACAGGGGACAAATGTCCTCCCTCCCCTGCCGGGCAGGGTTCGGCCGCTGCCGCCCGGGCCGCGGCGCTGCGGGCCGCTCCGGCTGCCCTGGGCCCGGCACGGCCGCCCTGGGCCCGGCACGGCCGCCGGGCGGCAGCAGCGGCCCGGCAGAGGCGGCGCCGCCGAGGCGACGTGTCCCTGCCACGGCCGATGGCCGCCGCCCGCCGCGCTCCGCGCCCGCTCTGACTGATGTATTTGAAGAGGCCGGCGGGCGGCCTCGCCTTCTGCCTCTTCTACCTGGCCTCCAGCTTCACCAACAAGGTGAGCGCGGGCGCGGGGCCGCCCCGGTCTCGGACGGGCCGGGCGGGGCGCAGGGAGGTGCGGGGCGCTGGCTGCCGGTCCGCAGCGGCGGGAGCGGGGGGCCAGGGAAGTGCAGGAGGAGAAGAAGAGAGACGGTGCCCTTCGCTTTCCCTGCCCTGCCCAGGGAGAGCCGGAGGACCAGCCCTTCCCGGACGGGACTACCCCACGAGTGAGAAAGTCTGTGGCACTCCAGCCCGCCGCCCGTCTCAGTGTACTCGCTAAACTGCGGATAGGGCGCCGGTTTCGTTTTGCTCAGTGTGTGACATCTTTACCTTTCCACCACACATAAATTCCTTATTGCCTTGTTTAGGAGAGCAAGGACGTTGACATCACGTCATTCCAATGAATGAAGTGTTATAGACCCAGAAGTTATGCTGCACTGAAAATATTGCTGATGCTGTATATATTTCATTATTGGGTTTCTGGCAACTGCAGTCACTCCTAGAAGAAAATCTGTTAACTAGAACAATGATATCAACTAGCCAAGGGGAAATATTTTAGTAGTGAAGCAAATATTAACTTCCATGGCAACTTTGTTCTTTTGACAACTTAACCTAGGAATTAAGGACAAGAATTTTGGTTCCCTCTCTGTAACAATGTCTTATTAGAATAATGAAATGCCCAAGCAGAAGAAGTAGGCTGAAGATGGCCACATTGTGAATAAAATTGTATCATTTAAGCATAGTTTGAAAGTAGTTTTTTCACTCTGGGAGGAGGATATAGAGTAACTGCTCCCTGCCATCCTATTTGTCAGAGAGCGTGTTGTATCTCTGGTACAGATTTCTGAAAGAAAAAAATATTGGTGAAGGAATCAGGGTATGAATATTCTGAGGGAGAAATAGAGAAAAGCAGCATTTCAGAGGTGAAAATGAAATCTTTTCTGGGCCAGTTTCATTGGCCAGTGGTTTCTGTTCCAAGATACATTTGCCATTAAGGATGCCCAGAAGTAGACTGAAGTCCAGACATGAAGCAAAGTTGTAGGGAGAGATAATGCACCTGATTTGACAGACTGCTGGGAGCAGTGATCACTTAAACAGAAAGGGGCTGCCAGGTTGTATCATGGATTGGGAAGGGTATTTATTTGGCTTAACTGTGCTTGAGAGGAAGAAATAGGAACATTGACATAGGGCCTCTATTTTCAAACCTGAATGTAGGTTTTAGTGTAATGAAGTTAAAAACAACCAGAGTATAGACCTTTCAGTTGTTGCAGGTATTGTGCAACTGCAAGCAGGGGTGCAGACATGCAGGTAGATCGTCCTGATTTTAAATGCACTGGCAGTTCTGACAGGTGTGTGTGTAAAGGGAGCTGTTGTGAATCAACATGCCTTGTCTCTGTATAGTGATGCCAGCTTCTTAGTGACACCCCACATACCTGAAAACTGGACCTTGCAAGGTGCTCAGCACAGTTTTCTCTCTGCTGAAAGCTTTCAGCTTCTCCTTTTGCCCCTGACATCTTCTGCTGGCTCCTGGAAGGAACAGCAGGTACCTTTCATTTTCTCTGAGGAAGCTCCAATCATTCTTCTCCTTTGCAGAAGTGGTATTTATATACTTCATTGCAGGAAGTTGTTAGACATGTATTTATGCCTCACATTTGCATATATACACATTTAGTGTGAAGAGACACTAGCATCCATACATGCATGCCCAGACAAAGGAGGCTAAAGCAATGGTACAGATTTTGCTTTTTACCCCCATGTATTACATCTCTGATGGGCTTTATGGGCTGCTTAATATTTTACACAAAATAGCATGTAAGCCGAATGTTAAGTCCGTAAGATACATTAGTGATAAGGAGGCAATTATATTAAGACTATTGCTCTTGATTCTGCCAAAGATCTCCTCTTTGGTATGATATGATTTTAATTGACTGGTGCTTATGGCTTTTTGTTCCATTCAGTGTGATGTATGGACTGTGTTCAGAAAGTGAAAGTGCAATTCAGATGACAGTTGACAGAACAATTCTCCATTGTTCAGTGAGTCCACTCCATGCCTCATGTACCTTGACCTTCCACAGTGACTGAGGCAGCATCTAGCAGTTCTGGCATGGGAGGTGTCACAAGTGGGTGGTTTAGGTTACTCAGAGAATCACCAGCAAACAGATGGGCAAAAGTAGATTTAATTTAAAGGGAAATCATGATAAAGTTTATTGGCAAGGTTCACTCTACTACCATCAATACTACATTATGACATCATGACATCATTATTATATTACTACATTGTTACATCTACAACATCATTATTACATGGTTAAAGCAGACAGAGAAAAATCAGACTAAAATTAATCAATCCATCTAAAATTATCTACATGGAAGTAAGAACAGGAAAGGGTAAGGATAAAGGGAATAAGACACTCACATTGGGTCATAGCATTCATAGTGGACCTCCTTGCCAAACTTAACACCAAATTTGATCAATGGTTTAGTCTAAAGGTTTTAACAGCACTTAAACATAGCAGCTCTTAATCAAAAGCTTAATGTAAACAATTTATCAAACAGGCCTATCATACTTACAAACTTAATGTACTTAAGAATCAAAGAGAGCAATATTCATAATGAATTTGCTATAGCATATAGCTGAGAACTCAGACCTAAAGAAACATGTACAAAGTATACCCAGGAAAAATTCCCCTCAAATTCAGTGAAGTACTCACTTTGGGTGTCCTTGCATCTTCTTCATGAGCAAAGGGCTGAGTCTTGAGAAGTGGATGATATCAGCCCAGGATCCATCACTGTTCTTCAGAGATCTTCCAAGTGTAGCAAGCTTGGGAGTTTGCTGGCTCTGAGAGGTGTCCCACTCACAGGGAGATTGCTGGTTGCATCCTGCTGTGGTCCAGGAGAGGTCAAAGGGTCTCACTCAGGACTGATATTTATAGGGTCACGAGAGAATTGGGTTTAGATGAAGTATTTTTCCTTCCTGGCTTTGATGCGGGTTGGTAACTTTCTTTGAACGTTCAATAACAAAAATGTTGTTCCACTTGGGTTGTTATGCAGGCAAGAAAAATAAGTCTCCAAGGCTGTTTATTAAAAAGCAGGAGCTCACTAGACAGCATTAAGTTCCTGAGACCATACAGTGTTTCTGATAAGCTGAAGTGGAATTTAGCCCAGATGCTGTTCATCAAGATTGAGGCCTATCAAGCATTTCAGAGATCTTAGTGCAGCCTGATGTGGGAAGGGGGAGGAAATACACCACAACAAGCAAAATTACTAAACTTTTTTTATCTTTTCTACCAAACTAAAGCAAAATGAAAACTTTTTGTGTATGTTTTGTTGCTTGTGATTGTTTGTTAATATTATAAACTGTAGGTGTTTGATGTCCATAAATCTGCTATTTGTTTTCCAGTATGTCCTGTCTGTCCTGCAATTTACCTACCCTACCCTTTTTCAAGGGTAAGTATGGTCTTAAGAATTGTTGTTTGAAAAATAACTTTAACACTTTGCTGTTCCATGCCAGAGCTAACTTTACTACCTCTTGTCCTTACTGGCTTTTGCTGTCTAGAGAACATGCTCCATGAAGTCTTAATAAAGTATTCATTAATGTGTCTTGGTTAATTTTTAAACATCATGGAGGTGTAATTCAGATATATAGAGTCTATAATTTCTCATTTTCCTTAAAGTCCTAAGCTTCAGTATAGAAAAGTAGAGAAGAAAATGTGGAAAATGTGTAGTTATGGTGCATTCTTTTGCTGTGCTAGAGAAAACCAACCTTAAACTCATCTTTAGGCATTCACAAATACCATGTTGCTTCTTTTCATGCTTAGCCTTGGTTGTAAGTCTGCATCACAAATCACTATCATATCTTAATGACTGCAATGAGAAACTTAATGTTTTGGTAAGTGTCCATCAATGCTGTTGATGAGACTTTTAGTGAAAATATGGCTTCTTAGAGCCAAGACCTCCCCTATTTTTGAGATTATCAAAAACCTGCAGACAGTGGATATCTTTACTTCCTTTTCTGCTGCTTAGCATGGCATATGTTTTTGCCTGAATTGCAGTCCCAGGACTGCAATCAACTCTAGGAATAATTGTCTTGGGAATTTCCACTTACTTTGAATGTATTCAGCTCAATTAGATATGCAGTGAATGCTTTCTTCAGTTTTGGTACATACACAGAGACTGTCTCTTGCACAAGGCTTTTATCGTATGGGGAGAGGGTTTTGAGCAATTTGTGTAAAATAGAAGTAAATCAACAGAAAAGCATATTTTAGTGGCAAGCCACTACCTTATGGCATGTGTTTTACCACAGTTATTTTCTTTTTCTATTCTTTGGAAATGCATTTCAGCATCTTAATATTTTTCCAGAAGTTCTGGCTTTTAAAAGTGACCTTTCCTTGAATTTTTTTAAGTGGCTCAGGTACATTTTCATTTAGACCTTTGACAGATGAGTGAAGAGGAAAAGAATCTAATTCTCAGTTCATGCTGTTACTGTTCATCATCCTTGGTTTTGTTCCCTGTATAATCTAAGATGAAACTGCATAGTCCTAAGCATCTGAAACTGTCACAAACTTCTGTCCTTAAAACCTGAGACAAGAGGAAATTCTTCACAATGAAGTTGATGGGATTTCCCCACTGGCTTGGATAGACCATAGGCAAACCTGCAGCAAAAGTCAGGGAAACCTGGCTTTTGAGTTCTCATGTGTTCTTCATCCAAAAAAAAGTGAAGTGAGCTGTGATAGTGGCATTGAATATTTACCACATCCATGTAGAAACTGAGCTCACTTTTCTCTGACAATGTCCAACTGCACTAGTGCTGCATAGACTGAATATTTATTTATTTGTGTATATGTGAGAAAGGTTTTAAATAATTGCTTAAATGCATTGAAATAATGGAAATAATAAATAAGCCCATGTTTATACCTGTTATGGATGTTAATGTCATTTAACATTGTAATACAATATCTCTGTCTGAACTGTGCTAGATGTTCAAGGATTGTCACCCAAGAAACATGGAACACCTCTCTGAAAACCACTAGCTTAAGGAAGAAGAAAGCTGATAACTTATTTTAAAGTGCAAAAGAAATCAGTGTGCATTACTTGTTACTTATTCTAAGTTATCTGCACGTATTTCCTAGGCCTCACATATTATTTCCTAGTGTCATTCTATTTCAGGTGGCAAACATTGGTGGGTGGACTTCTGCTTCACATCTCCTGGAAGCTGGGCTGGGTGGAGATAAACTTGTGTTCAAGGTACTGTAAGTTTTTTGGTATCTGCCAAACACTTATTTTCTGTAGCTGGATTATGACATAGTTAAGTTGGTTGTGGATGTTATTAACTAGCTAAAATAGAGTTTGTTGTGTGTAGTGGTGTGGGTGTTCTGCTTCACAGATGTAGAAGAGAACTCACATTTTAGTTAAATGGGTGTTTAATGACAGACGCTTAAACCTACTACTAAAATAAAGTGGATTCAATTTAGCCTTGGTAAGACAACCAAAAAGCCCTTAGTGAAAGCAATAAGGATGTCTTATCCAAACATCTATCCATATCTCTTCCCTGGATTGTTTCTTAGTATTGTAAGAGAAGCCTTGGTAGTGTTAGTTAAGAACATTGACACAACCTTCATCAAAACCCTCGGGGCTGTGAAGTCTACAAATGTGATCTGCCTTCTTCTGAAACTGTGTCTCATAAATGGGGCTCATTCGCCTTTTCCTAACTGATGTTAACCATAAAACTCCAAATTAAATGGTGCTTTGTAGACAAAGATCATCTGCTTGAACTGAGTGTGACATCACAACTCAGAAGAGTCATCATGCTGTACTCTGCTCAGGTGGATCTATTCTGCAGTATGGAATGCAGCATCTTCTCTTTTTTTTTTGTGCAAAATGGTACCATTTAGAAGATCTATGTCCACAGCAATCATTGGATCTTCATCTCAGGGGGTACTAAAAACCTTCCTGGGCAACGACCTGACTAATGGGACTTGACTCTGAAGCTGGGAGAATTTGGACTAAATAGCTGCCAGGCATCCCTTCTAATGTAACTTTTTCTCAGCGATTCTGTATTAGCAAGTGACAGCTGATGAACTTTTTGTTTGAGACTCAAACAGTTGACTTAAAAAATTCAATCTCCTCACTTGGATTGAAATCCTGTGAATATGTCAGAAAAACAAGGCTGTGTTCTCTTTTCATGTCCATGAAATTGATTACTTCACCACAGCAATATAAGTGAGGTTGTAAATGAAAACAGAATTCAGTTTCCTATTTTATAGCTGCAATAAACTAAGGATATCATAAAAGCTGTCAGTGAGTTTGGCAGAGACAGGATTAGGGTCCAATCCTTGCTTTACTGGCAGTTGCTGATACATATATATATTATTATCAAATTTATACTTTTCATGCAGATTTTGTCTTCACAAAACAGTCTAGAAGAATTCAGCCATCAGTAATGTCCTTTTATGGTTTAGCTTTTTATCACTAATGATTACTTCTGCTTCAAATCATGAAATTGAAGAACTTGAATTTTTTTTTCCCAGCTTAGAAAAGGTACTTTCATCTTACTTTCATCTTTTCCAAACCTGGGAATACATTAAAGAAAATAGAGGAGAAGAACCACTCGCTGATGTTGAAAAGATTGTTTTTATCTAAGAAAGGCTGGGATGAAAAATTAGTTCATGTTTTGACCCTAGAGACTTGAGGCCACTAGATGTCAGTACACTGTAGGGAAAGAGGTTGAAATCCCTCTTGAGAAACCTCTTCATTAGCTTAGTTAATACAGAATACCTGTTCTAGATTAGACTGAATGGAATAACCAGAATTAATTGACGTGCTTTGGCCATAATTAATCCAGCTATTTAAGCATGAGTTTAAACCTGCCTTTCTTCACAAAGATTAGGCACATGCTTTAATGCTTTGCAGAGGTGGATTTGTAACACTTATCTCCTGTATTAAAAAAAACCCCAAACCAACAAATCAAAGTCAAAACAAAAAAACCAGCCTGAAAACTCAAACATGGAAACCATCTAAACCTCTAAAACACTACCAACCAAAAAACTCACCAGCAAACAAACAAACAATCAATCAATCAAACAAACAAACAAACAAACAAAATGTGCAAAGGTGGTTTTGATGCGACCACTGGGATATGGACATTTCCATCCCCCCTTACAAAATATCTATCTATTGGTTTTAGGAAAGGGTTTTGTCTATGTGTAGGATTCTTATGAATATCATAGCCAGTCTTCAGTCTCATTGTGCTTCAAATAATAACCTGCCATCCATTTGTTTGTTTTTGTCCACAAAGTCTCGCTTTTTCTGTCACATGGACTGATCTTATATACTTTCAAAGCCAGTTCAGGTTATCCCAAAGTGTCTCAGCAGAATTAAATTATTACATAGAGTTGATTGCCCTTTGTCTAAAGTGCAGAATACTAACTTTGCTATAAAGAACATATTATAGTAATTTCACTTGGGTTTTGTGGATAACCTGCTTTGCCTCTGCTTCCCCCCCAGGACATACTGTAAGAGACTTTCCATCATTGCTTCTAAGCAGCAAATGTTGACTGTCTGCAAAGCTTTTATCCAAAACAAGGGCTCTGTGGAGCACAGAGGAACATGCATCATCTGCATAATGCTTCCAGTCTGCTGCTCAGTTTCTGCCCAACCATTGTAGGCACATAAGTCTGATGTGTTCTGATTGGCATTTCTTGAAGTGCTGCATTTCACCCACAGCTAAGCAGCAGTTCAGAGCCTTTCTTTAAGTGTTGCTTGGGGGAACCTACCCATTGCCTGTTGTGGGATTTGGATTTAGCCCTACAACAACTCATCAGTTCTTTTTCTATTTTGCATGTGCATCACTGTATTGCCAACATGAGAAGCTGCTAATTGATTTACATACAAGACAGATTTGTTGTTGCTGACACATTACATCAAACATCCGTGCATTCTTTTTCAGTCCTGAAATTCCCACTTGGCAACATAAAATTCTACCCTTACACCATGGAAAAAGTATCTAAAGTCCTTTTCCATTTCACTTCACACAATTGCATTGGAGATGAAGACATATTTGGGATTCCTACAATTTAGTGGTGGGGAACATGAAAGAGTGATATTTTTATGTTCTAAATGGAAATTTGGTTTTCATTGTGTGTTCCTTTTATCTTCCCAGACCCACCTTCTTTTCTTCCCTCCCCCTTTCTTCAATTGTTGCTGTTCCAATAGTGTGGGGGTATTTTTGTTGGTGTCTGATGTGAATTCATTGGTAATGAGGTATGACAGTATTAGATCTTGGTCTTGATGAAATTCCAGTTGAAGTCAATAACCTCAGAAGAAACACTGTTTTTATAAAAAATTTATGGTGACTAGTCAAGAAAACCCAGAGCAAATATTTATGCCAATGAAAGGATCTAAAGATCATTTTTGTGGCTTTTTATTATCTTGGAAAATTGTATATATGTAACAGAGGAAATGTGATATTTATGGTTTTTCCCTTTGTGATTACATGAATCTTTGTGCATGTTTTATCTTCATTCATACTGTTAAGATTTCATTGTTTAGTGGTCTGTTTTCTTGTGTTCCATGACGTGTGATGGTGTACCAGTATCTATAATTACATTTCATGTCTTACATGTTAATTGGAAGTGTAATGCAAACTAAGGAACTACAAGCAGTTTGGTTTTGTTTTGAGAACCAGCACTGCCCACTAACATTTTCTTCACTTTCATTCAAAGCTTGGAGGCTTGAATGGGGCAGCCATGTCTTCAGACCTGGGAAGCCCTTGATTCAGGCCTTTACCTCACGGCAACTCCTTTCTTCCTTTGCCCAAAATCTTACATTATTCTCTCTGAAATTTACCACCTACTTGGTCCCATTTTTTTCCCTTATGTAACAAGATGAATAATAGGAAAAGTGCAAGTTTTGAAGCCCCTTCTCAGAACTGAAACTTAAACCCTACTGCAGTAACCATGGCTAAAAAAATTTAATCAGATCAATCGGGTGACTTCATTCCTCCATTAGTTGTCAAACTGCCTCTAGGAGTTTGGCTTAGTCAAAGGAATATCATTAGGAAATCCCAAGAGATAGACTTCCACAGAGACAATCTGATCTTTAGGAAGAATCTCTTTGCAAATGTGGCTGAGAAATGAATGTGTGGGTGCCCAAGTGTATTTGTACATAGTGAAAATGTGTGGTGTCTGTGCAAGTAAGCGGTTTTATACCTTCATTTGTCAAGTCTCATTTCTTTCACAGAACATAAAGGAAATTAGTTGAAATGTCTCTCCTTTAATGGAGTAATTTCTAAGGGAGAAAAAAATAACCAACACGATTTTGGAGGGAGAGAAGCCAGGGAAAGAGTAAAACAAAGAAACTATATCTGCAGTTAGTTCCTTGCTTGGATTAGACAAAATGAATAATTTCTGACTTGGACTCCTTAATAAATGGGAGGAATACTGAGCAATCAGATACTGACTTTAATATGCACATTTAAAATTAATGTACATATATAGATATTATTACATTCCTGGCAAGGAACTGTTGTTTTCTGTATGTAAACAGAATGTGGTGAAATAATGGGATTTTAATTGTTTTCACAGGTCTGAAATCCTGTCATGGCTTCCTGCATCAGTACTTTTTGTGGGCATTATTTATGCTGGCTCCAGGGCACTGTCTAGATTGGTAAGAAAGGAACCAGTAGAAGTCAGTTCTTTATTACCTCTGCTTTGTAAACAAAGAACATTCCCTTCATACATGGTATTTAGTGCTGTTCCTGGTTTGAGGGAGAAGGAGAGAGGAGAGGTTTAAATAATAGATCCATTGTTAATGCAGCAGTCCAATCCTACCAAGTATCAAAAAGCATCTCTGTGACAGTCTGAAGCACTCAGCATCTCTCCAGAGTACTCAGTGTTTTGCTGAACAGATCCTCAGTGGTCTGAATTGTACAAGTAGGGAAGAAACTGAAGAAATCAATAGCTGTAACTTTGCAAAAGGAGGAGTAGGGTTGTGGGATCTCTGGGAAATCCTTCCAGGAAATTGATGAAGACCATTTCAATGAGAAGGCTTTGATTCTTTGCAGGATTTGAAAAAAAAAATAAAAAAATAGAAAGTTGTAAGGAGATTATGGGGAGGGTTAGATTATTCCATTTTATGATTCTTTTGCATCACAGTATTTTACCAAATATTTACAGACTGTCGAATCTGCTTCCATGAAACTTCAATGCTTTATGCTTAAATTGTATATTGTTCCTTAAAAAAAAGTAAAATAAATTGGTATGATAATTATTTTTAAAAATAACAATATTTTTCTGCTGTTGTGCAGTCTGCAAGCTCAGATCCTGCACTAGTTCCTTTCTGCATTCTGTCAATGCATCTTAGTGTAACTCCAGAGCCAGCTTGCTCCTGTCTCCTCCTCAGCCCTAAGAAGGATCAAAATGGACTTTTTTTACCAGATTCTGATTGTAATGATCCCTTGAAAATCCCAGTAGAGAGACAGAGCCGAAAAGAACAGGAGGTCTCTGTCCTGGTAAGCAAGGCTGGGGGCCTTATCTTGGACATAAATGATCTTGGGAAAGCCCAGTCTCAGCATGATTGATTTACTTCCTCTTGTTTCCTTGTCAAAGGAAGTTTCATTGGGCTCTTTTTGGTTCAGGGTAGGCAAAGCCCCCTAAGGAAATCCCTGTCTGGAAGCACCAATAAAGCCTTGGTGGCTCATTGGGTGGTGGAGGAGTTAAGAATCACATCCTCTGCATTATTTCATCTTACTTCCTTCTCATCCTGAAAGTTACTGTATTTACTTCCTGCTCCTGCTCTGGGTCATGAGTGAACTGCACTGGACTGTGATGGGTTTTGATTTGCATCCCAAACCTTTCTTAAGGTGCATCTCACATTTCTTAATAGCTTTTGTTGTACATGAGTGGAGATTTAGAGATCTTATTCTGTGGCCTTTTTACAAGGCAAGACAAAAGGACAAGCAGTCTTAGGCCATAATTATTATGTGCTGCCTTGTAGTGGAGCTACATTCAATCCTACATAGAAGCTCTATATAACTTTGTGTACAACAATTTTATGCCACAGTGAGAATGAAAGTAGACTCTCCCAAACTCATAGCTGAATTGGCTCATCTCAACAGCATATTTTAGTTGTGGGTTTATTCCTAAAGCAGAAATTATGTGTACTTTTATTATCAAATCCAAGGGGACCGACTTTCAAACACTCCTGTATACTGGCAAAGCTACAATTTTAATCTCTGTTTGTGCCTCTTCCTAGAGGTGCTGGCAATCTCCCCAGACCAAGGATTCAGGGCTAGAACTGGAGGAGGACTGCTTAGCTCTGGACTGTGATGATTAAAAAAAGTTTGCAGAGCCATGAGGGGAGATTTCTGCAGAGTCTATTCACCCTGCCTGCCCAACCAGTAAACCTTTCTTTTCATTAAGCTCGCTCACAAATTTAAGAAATACTTGTATTAAAGGCAATAGACATATGGAGAAGGTTAACTGGGCTGGGCAAATTGGAGCCATTGTTGGCTCCAAAACACATTTGGAAGAGCCAAAAGCAGAAGGGAGGAAAGAAAAACCAAACAAATTGGCTTTTGCAAAGGGAAGAATGTAAATTCTGCTGTCAACTTTCCTTGTTTATGGGTATTTCTTGTATTTCCTATTAGAGTCAAGCTCAGAGTACTTTTATGTTAAATGCTTCTGGGTTTATGTTCTCAGTTGTCCAGCAACAGGGTTGAGAATTGGTTCTCAGTACTGGTGAAGCTGGGTCCATCAACTTCATGCCAGTTGTGTTTGTGTGATTTTCATTCTTATTTTGGTGCAACTGTTTTGGCTATGAATCCACCCCAGCTGTCATTATGATTTAAAATGTTTAATGACCAACGCTAATCTGGCTTTATGTTAAAGAAAAGAAAATTACAGAAAATATACAAAGTCACATTTGAGAGATATTTGCTGCTTAAAAACACCTCCTACTTAAAAGTTTGGACCTCACTGAGAAATCAATTCATTCTCTGCTACTGTGATTTAAATATCATATATGAGTGGGGAAATACTGCATCCTAAAATGGCTTAGTCTTTAGATTATCTTAATCAGAGCAGAGAATTGTTTCTGTTTCAGCTGTCAGAGAGACCACATTTGGATCTGATTTGGAGGAAGTATTATGAACCACAAATTCTGGTTGGGTTTGCCCAGGGCAATGGGTGTTTGATTCATTATTGTTATCATTGGGGTTTGTTTCTTAATGATTTCATGTTGGGATGGTGTCCAGATACCTCAGTGGGTATAATTTCAACATCATTTGTGTATGAACTATTGCATTTCTATCCTAATTTTGGGCAGCTCTTCCTAGCAGTAACTGAAAGCAATCACCTAAAATCATCTTGCCCACAATTCTGTTGCTAGGAGTCGCACTGTATTCTTAGTACCAGCAGAGAGAGATGGGACAACAAATGAGAGCTGTTTACTGTGGAGGCTGAAGATCCTGGATCAGAGAGGAAAAACCGGAGGCAGAAACCTGGAGCAAATCTCACTGGGGTAGCTGGGTAGAAACAAATTGAGCACTCATTGATTGAGTGGGAGACACAACAAGCAGGTCTGCAGCAGGGTCTGCATTTAGGATGCCTGTGCCCATGTGCTAGTGACTGGAATGGGTTAAGTCTCTTTTAGGTGATGTGGCATGGGTTATAGCTTCATAAACAAAACCCCACAGACATGTGGGACAGCTGTCTCTAGGAGGAGTGCCTCTTCCTAGATGTGTGACTGCTATGGGCTGATTTGGGCATTTATTTTCTCTCTCCATGGCAGCCAATCCCAGTGTTCCTCACTGTGCACAACGCAGCAGAAGTCATAACCTGCGGGTTCCAGAAGTTTGTGCAGAAAGAGGTAATTGATCTATTAGTCAAGGTAAATCCTGTGATAGACTGCCCCAGAACAAGATAACTAATTTCTCTTAATATAGGCATTAGTGCCATGTATTTTTCTAGACTCACTGTAATAGCTACACATTAATTAGACCCGGAGAAAGCTTTTTGCTGTTGACAAGTATTTGTACTGATGTTTCCTTTTTCCCTTTAGTTGATGAAACACTGCAAATACATATCACCAGTCTGATCTGTATTTTTAAGACTGGTTTGGTCCTGCTTGTTTTCCCTTTTGAAAATTAATATTTCCTCTCTCTCATGCCCCACATAAAAATCTCATTGTTTGAGCTGAGAGGAACAAGAACTATGCCCTTACATCTAATCAGTATAACAGATCTCGTATATTGTATGGTTACAGATAGGTCACATCTCCACATAAAATGCAGGAGGAATGAATTTTTGAATTTGTTTTGAATGCGTGAGATTCTGCCCTTATGAAAGTCAGAAGGATAACTGCTGTACCCTTTTGTAAGAGCTGGGGTTTTTTTCTCACAAAATGTGTTGGGAAACCTTCTTTTTAGGCTTTTTTTGAAATATTTTTCCAACTGACTACAGAGTTACTGTGTGAGCTAGCACTGGGAAATCATTTATCACAAAGTTGTTTCTACATTGGCCTCTGGCTTGCTGTGAAAGGCATCTTCCATTCATTATAACTGTTTTCTGTATAGAAGACAGATAAATGAGTGTTTACTTCATCTAACAAACAGAAGAGGTCACTAAGATTATACCTAAGGGACATAGCAGTGTGTACCATGGCATGTCTCTGTGTCATTGTCCTCTGATTAGTGCCTTTGTCAAAGTGTTTCATATTTTCCTTCTATGTCACAGGCTTATGACTCCTTTCTTTTAAAACAAAAGCACTACAGACAAGGATAATACAAATACAGGGCTAACTGGAAGCTTCTCAGAAATAATATAATATCAGAGAATTTAAAAATTTTCATGAGTTTAGATCAAGACTGATTTGTATGAGGTAGTACCTAGTTAGGAAAAGTCAATATTTGAGTACATATGTTACACAGTTTTGGTATAATTCAAGTCAAGTTTGAGGAGGAGGTATAAAGTTCATGTCTGGTTTTAGGTTTACTTGCTGGTAAGTAATCTGAAAATATAAATCAAGGTGAAGTAGTCTGATCCATAATCCTAATTCTTCTTTATCAAATTATATTTGCTAAGCAGTGCTCAAATTTTGAAGGTTGCTCATTGAAGTTTTAACATGTGTGGTGCAGTAAGATCAGCTGTCATCACTTTGCAGTATTTTGGAAGGAGAAAGCACTATTTTACTGTTTTTATCATTAAATTTTAATGTTTTAATCATGCTTTCTTTTTTACAGCAGACCTCTCATCTGAAAGTCTGTAGGTAAGCTTTTAAAACTACTCAGATTCAGATTCAGACTTGTTTTGGCTCCAGCTTCTGTATTTGCTTCAGATAATGGTACACCAAAACAATGAAGAATGTAAGGCACATTCCTGTGGGCGGTGAGCCTAAATTGCAACATAAGAGTAATTAAATAATTTTTTTAACAATTGCTTGAATAGTTTGATATGTTTTTTTCTCCTCACAAAAATGAAATTAATGACAAAACAGTGCCCATAACAATGTTTTTGGAAAGGTTTGGAAGTTTTGAAGTTCCAGTAGGTAATTGTAAACAGTAAGAAAAAGATAATTAGTGTGTTAGAAAGTTAGAAATTGCCTCTACTTTGCTGAGAGTACAAATGCAAGTTGAAAGCTTTTGGTCATGCTGTTGTTTTTTTTTTCTTTCTCTTCTCCACAGTGTGCTGTTCCTCCTGGCAGCAGCAGTTTGCCTTCCTTTGTGTGACACACAGGTGAGCTCTGCTTTGCAAAGCAGCTCTAGCTAGGCCTTGATGCTTTACATCTTGTTAGTGTATGAGGGATGCATCTTTTACTGGTAAGATAGAGTAGGATTCCTGCAAGGCAATTGTAAATATTTCCTGTTGCTGTGTTGTAGTCTTGCTGGGTTTACTGTATTTGTATCACGGTAAAATCTCTAAGCAGTGTGGACATACAGCTTTTTGGTGAAGGTGATGGCTGGGGAAACCACAATTTTACTTCTTAATAGCGCTTAAAGCAAAACACTTAGGTTTGAATTAATTGTGTGTACTTTTAGGAAGTTCCTGAAATACTCACTGTACACACTTTCTGTAGCTACCTGAGAAAGAAAGGAAGTACCTCCAGAGTCTGCTCCATCCAGCAAAGATCTATTCATTGGAGATTCTCTTTTGAAGACTTAGGAAAGCTGCTTCCTTGCTTTAGATACCTCTGAAGTCAGCTGAGTCTGGAACTTGTCTGGATACATCTGATCATATGTGGCTATTGGAAATGTTACACCTGCACTAGCTCTTGTCATAGTCCATGGTGCAGAGCAGGATCCCCTGGTGCATAATTCGTCTCACCTGACCACAGACATCTAAAATATGCCAGGTGAACTCCTCTCAAAAATGTTTGGTTTTCCCTACTGATTGTGAGGAGGGCCTACTTTGCTCAGACAAAATGTCCATTTGAAGCTCTCTTGGATACTCGGTTTAGTTGGAGCCTTGGGAAGAGACTGCTTAGCATCTGCAGAGGCTCAGAGGAGACAGGAGACAAGAAAAGATCTTTGTGATGGTCCTCTGCTTGTCTTACCTGTCCCTGATTGCCAATACAAGACTGAATTGTCTGGGGTCCATATGCTCAGACTGTTTGAATTTGTGTACACTTCTGAACAAAATAGAATTCTCCTTGCTGAGTTGAGCTGAGAGCCTGTGTAATTGACATATGCCAGGTTTCCAAGTGTGAGAGGAAGAATTTCAGTCTTCCAAGTCTTCTTTAGTCATCTTCCTTTTCTTTGTAGCACAGCTCCCACTTGCTGTACTTGCTCTGCAAAGCTAACTGCAGGGAAATTGCAGTATGTATATTTACATGATCGTGCTTTTATTTATGTAGACATTCTTTATTGCAGTTTGATCCAAACGGATATTTATGGGCTCTAATTCACTTGATCTGTGTTGGTAAGTAATTTTCTTCCAGAAAAAGAATTAGGAAGAGTAAATGTGTTGGAGAAACCAGCTTTATTATGAAGTTACTGATATTTGCAAGTGTTTCTATACATAAGAAACACTTGCAAAGAATGAAGATCAGTAAATATAAGAAAATACATTCTTTTTATAGCTTTTATGTTGAAAACAACAACAGAACAAACTGCATATTGCAGTCTGTTAACAGTGGATGAGAAAATGCACATACAATTTTAATCAACACTAAGCTTTTCTGGTTGTTCTTTCTGAGGGGAGAAGAAACATGAAAAATCCAAACAATAACTCGTACATGGAGCTTTGTTGCACACACAGATTTTATTTAAAAACTGTCAAAAATGTACTAAAAAATGGAACTATGGTCCCAGAGGAAGGGTGTTGAAATGTTGGGGTTTTTTAAGCAATCATATGATTTTTTAAAAAATTTTAACTATGAATTGCATAACCTATCAGGGGTTATTTTGTCCTTTTTTTTCAGACCAAATGTTGATTTGTATAAATCATAATTGTTCCCTGAAAAGCTAGAAACAGTCAGACCCAGAAAATCTGAAGAAAACAGGGATAGTAATATTTAACTAAAAGATTTTTGTCTTTTGGAGTATTTTGGTGGATAATAAGGGACTTGTATTTGATTCTTATCTGTCCTATATACTGAGTGAGTGACTCATTCGTATGTTAAGTCTTGTCTGTAGATTAGGGATAACTCCTTCTTTATTTCTTCTATTCATACTGTAAAATTTATAGGACAGAGGTAATGTGTTTATATATGTTCCTGTCTAGGGAGGGCTAGAGATCCCCATCTGAAATGTTAATATACAAATAAGAAATAGTTTGGGGGGGGAGGTTGAGAAATATTATATGGTAAACATTTGCTCATTGATATAAAAGTAGAAGCTATGGATTTTCCACTTCAAATTCTTGTTTGCTGTGATGAGTGTTGTTCTTGCTTTCTCAAAGCCAAGGGGTCTCATTTGTAGAGCAGTGCTTGGTCACGGAGGTGGAAAATTGCATAGAGACTCTTCAGAATGCTTCTTTTGAGCATTTGAAATGTGTAGGAAATGCCAACATAATGTTTATGCTCAAAATATAGCTGTCTTCCATTTCTCTTGGTTTTAAGAGTTGTTGATATGGCTATTGGGAGTTATTTGTGTCATTAGATTTCCTATCAACTGAAATGAAGGTACTACGAGAAGGGGCAAACTGATGAACTAACTTACTGCATAGTAAATCAAAGCAGCATTGCAGAAAGGATGTGTGTTCTACCCTTCAATTTGTCTAATGGAGGCAGAATTTAGGACATCTATTTCATAGTGCTCTACTGGATTTACATTTCATATCCTGGTTTTCTCTGTGAATCAAAAACATTACCCCAAAGCCTTGAAGAAAGAGCCTGAAGCTGTGTCATTTCTTCCTTGAGTGCTCAAATCTTTATCCAGGGCAGAAATGGAAGCTAACAAGAGGTAGATGGGTGGGTCGAGAATGTAAAGGACTTGGAGACCTTATAGTTGAGAGAACTTTGCATAAGAAAGATGGCTCAGAGACAATAGCTCTATGTAGATGAACATATATATCATAGAACTTACCCCCAAAATGGTGTGGGCTGAAGAACCCATTCTGTGACACTTCTCTGTATGTATTTAAACAAACACACACACACAATATCTCCTTTGTTGTTGCTGTGAACTAGACATCCTCAGAAGGACCAGCAGAACCACTAAGCATGACTGTGCTCAGAGCTGATAACACTTTGAAAACCATTAATTCGAAGGAATAGGTTCATTTTACTCATGGTTTAGGAATTCTTTGTGCTGTGTTGCTAAACTGTAATTCAGAGGGATTCCATGTCTGCTAGTGCCACGGCCAAACAAGCTGTTGTTTGTCAGAATGATTGCACGAGATGGCAATTACACATGTCATTTCAATTACAGGGGCATACAAAGTGTTTCACAAGTTGTGGAAACCTGGATCTTTAAGGTAATGTGTTTTCTTATTCTTTTATAAAGAGAGATGACTGATGCAGGGAGCTCTGCATGATCAGCAGGAGCTGGGCCACTCCTGGTTAATCATTAATGACTTCTCTTGCAAGATGAGCCTTATTTATTGTTGGTAACAACAGCATGTGGTTATTGATAGTTATACCGCTCACTGGAACACTGAATTAGTTTTAAACAGTGTATTATCCAAGGGTGATGACTCAGCCCTGGAAAAAGAACCCCTAATTACTGGCACAGGTGTTAAGAGGAAATGCTAGTCTGTGTTCAAGTGGAAAGCTGCATGGTTTGAATCTGTCAGTATCTCCCTTTGTGACGAAGCCTCAAAAGTGTTCAGCAGCTGGTGACTTACCACAGGATGGGAATGACTGAGTACCTTAAACACCTTGAAACCTTGCACTAATAGTGTGTGCATGTTAGAACGGCAGCCACACAATAGAAGCCTTGGAATCAGGTGGCATTGCATGTTCACAGAATCTGTAATCTGCAGTTTTCTTTATGGATGGAGATGGGTATGTTGACACTGCATATGATGTATAATATATAAGCTTATTTATTTCAAAACCATTTTCCATCTCTGGTTAAAGGATCTAAATTTTAATCAGTCTCACTTTATCTTCACTTCAACTGAAACTCCTACTGACAGTAACAACAGAAATAATGTGTGGATCCTGTGTAAATTAATATGTTGATTAATTGATAATTAATTGATTTGCATTGATAAAATTATTGCTATATTTTGTTTATAATGTATATAATTATAATATTAGTATTACCCAATATGAACCTTATTATGTATTATATAAATTAATACAATGTAATATTACAGCATTACTGTATATTACTGATCTGTTACACCAAATGAAGTACGTTGCTAAAAATCCACCTTTTTTTCTTTCCCTCCTCTCCCAGTGATCTGGACCAACAGTACATCAACTATGTGTTCAGGTAAAATGAATGAGTCTTTGATACACCATAGCTGGTTTTATGTGGTATATGTTTTCATTTGCAACCGTGCCTTTTTGAAGGAACTTACAGCTACCACTATTTAAATGTATTTATTTAGCAGGGCATCCACTGAAAAAATAGTGCTAAGCTGAATGGCTTAGCAGCTGAATTTTTTTAGCTCCCGTTGTAGATGGACATGCCAATATACACCTGAGGAGGTAATGAGGTGTTAATTATGAATATTTAAATCACCACATGCACAAATTATCAATCCCTTCCAGAAATAATATTTACGGAGTAACTCCCTGGCAATACCCCACTTCAGAAAATGAAACTTGTACAAAATTGCCAGAAGAGGAGGTACTGATTACAAAAGTATTGTGTGCAAAGAGCATAAGCAGTAATTGATTGTTCAGAGTGCCGTTAGTGGGATTGAGTAATTCTGACTTTCAGTTGTTTTTTTGATTTGGAGATATAAGAGTGACTTGTTATTTTGTAGCTAGTGAAAGAGTCAGAGTCACTGACCAGATTCCCCTGCTTTTTTAAATCCAGTCCTTTCTTCAGAGAGCCACAAACCAGGACATCCAGTGTGCATGGCTTCTGCTGTGTTTTTGTGAGGTTTTATTTCAAGTAAGGCATCCAGAAATTTGATTCAATTCTTCTCCATCCAAAATCACATCCAATATATGTTGGCTTCTTTTCTTGGGTCCATACCTAAGTCACTTGGAAACACTATGAAGTATGAATAATAAATTCAAAGAAATTCCTTCTGTGGTCAGAAGAAATGAAAGAGAGAGAGAGCATAAGTTGGGAATAAGCATAACAAAAGTGAAGTCATGCTAGTCTATTTGATTAGATGGATATATACTCTTGCCTGACCACATGAAAGGTCTTTGATAGAAGTACATCAGGGACACCAGTTGCTTCCTTTCAATTCCCATTACACTGTGTATATCTTTCTGTCTTAGTTCAATCAAATCTCTTATTTCCATAAATAAGTAATTCAGGCCTCTGCTTTGCCTTTATGACTCACCAGGGTCCCATTAATGGACAATATCTGCATATTAGTTTGCTTGAAGTAGGCTCTTGTTTAAGTCAGTTGTTGTTTTCCATCTACTATGAAATGCAAAGCAAATCAATTTCACACAAAGAAGATAGGTGTGTTCAATGAAACTTCGGAAGAATTAGTCATGGAATTTGCAAATATGCTGCCACATGCAGAAATAACTTATGAAGTCTGGAATGAGATGTAGCTACTTCTCTGTGTTGAAGGGAAATCATGAACCAAGCAGTAAAATCAATTGATTTTTCATTTGGCAGCTGCCTGATTGTCTCTCAGTTGTCATTTTAGTTGAAAATTGCATCTAGGCCTGAACCTTTAAATTCAGATTTTGACCAAAGGTCTTAATTTTTCAGCTTTGATTGAAAAGCCAGGGGTGGGCTGCTTCTCTGTTAGTTCATGATCTTGGTCCTTTGATGTCTGTGAACTTGTGTTCAGCAGAGACCAGTAGTCCCACATTATTTGGAAAGTATGATAATTTATTTGGAAGCTTTTGAAAGGGAGAAACTTCTCACTAAGGAACTGTGAGGTACAGTGGTATATGTATTTAGAACTGTTCTTTTTAAAAAAGGAAACTAACAAACAATCCAACAATGGATTTATGCAAATTGGAAGATGTTTATTTTCAGTATCTGTTTAAGAGCAAAAATTTGTTATCAAAGCTTCCAAAGTTTTTGCCCAAAAAGAGGCATAAAGGTCAACATAGCTTAAAGGTGATGGTGCAAAGCAACTTGCTGGAAAACAGGTGGCTTAAGAAAGGTAGCCAATGGGATGCTTATTTGCTTGGTTTGGGTGTGTGTATGTGTATGAATATATGGTTTGTGTATCTGTATGAATATATATTTCTGTGTGCTAGAGAAGCTCACAATTTATAGCATTTGGACCTCATCTTGCCTAGGGTAAACACGCAGTACCGTGGACAATGGGATAAGTGACATCTGAATTCTTTTAGAGTTTTGTTTTGTCAAAATAGCTCATGATGTTTGAAAGGGTGTAAAATTCAGCAGAAATTCTCTCCTCGTCTGCAACCTGCATGATAGGTCACCTCCAGTGTCTAATGGGGTTAAATCCTCCTGCTGCAGGAGGCACTGGCAGGGTTTTTTCTGTGTGAGACTTCTGCATATGTAGTTATCTCGGAGATCACTGCTGCTTCCCAATGTTGCTTTCCAGATGAAGATGTTCAGTGTGTTTGAGAGCTGTGTGGAGCTGTATAAACACAGCTTTACTGCACAGATTTCTGTAGAATTTCTGTAGAAAACAACCAAAACTACTTTTAAATATCACTGACTAAATGTTCTCTGAATGAGCACTAACTCCTCACAGGCAGCTCTGGCTCAGAATTGCTGTAGACATGGATTATCTCTGTCAGAGGGTGCCGAGCACTAAATTTTGTGATTTAGAAGGTGTTAAGGTATATGCTGCTTCTTTTAATCAGGCCTTCTCAAGGACTGTTCTGGCTATGTCAGGAGCCCAGTTCCACCTCGAGGACAGGACAGTTTAATGTGTACTGGAGGTCTTGTCTATACAAGTATCATTGTATGATTCCATGATTTATGGAGGAACTTGCTAGTGTGGTATCAGTGCAACTTTCTCCTCTTAACACTATTATCAAAACTCCTTATTTCTAACCTAGATCAGAGAGCTGACATGTAGCTGCGTGGGCACAGCCAGGTAGTGTTTAGAATCATCCAATCTTTTAGGTTGGAGAAGACCCTTAAGGTCATTGAGTGCATTAACCAAACACTGCCAAGCCCACCACTGAAGCTAGTCCCTAAGCACCACATAGCTCTTAAATACCTCTAAGGATGGTGACTCAGACACCCTGAGCAACCTATTCCAATGCCCTGGGCAACCTACTCCAAAGACTTTTAGTGAAGAATTTTTTCCTAATAGCTAGGAAAAATACATAGGATTATTGTAATAGAGGCTGTTCAAAGGGTTTCTCAGCTCAGTATGAGAGCACAGTTGTACTCTACTAAGTGTACAGACTGCCTGCATGGAGCAGATTAAAAGATCTGCCACAAATTACTGGATGTTAGAATCTACCAATATGTTAGAGTAAAAATAAATAAATAAATAAATAAATAAATAAATAAATAAAAATAAAAGAGAAGGCTCTGTTGGATGCTTCCAGAAGTGCAACTGAAATGAGCAGTCTCCTAACATATGCTGTCCTTACACACTATGCACTGTTTCTTGCTTTAAAATCTGGAACAGTTTATGAAAAGAACACCCTATGTAAATGTAGATGAATGGGAATTTTCCAGAATCAAACAGATCTGAAGAAATATTTGCTGATGTTGAAAGTCTGGCGTTCTTCTCACTTCATCACTTCCAACATGATTATTCAGTGGCTTTTAAAAAATGAGCCAGGCCAGGAACAAGTGTAGGAGGGAAAGCAGAGCTGTGCTACGAAGAGTAGGGAGGGGTAATGTTGCTTCTCTGTGCCCAGCCCCATCCAGTTCAGCCCTCTCCCTTGTGCTTAGGCATCTGGGGCAGGGAGGAAGAGGAGAGGGTCAATATAATTCCAAGATCCTGCCTCTAATCCTCCAATCCTCTTGATCCCACCCCTTTTTTATACTCAGTATTGTATTTCTCTGCATTCTGACTTCTCCATTAGAGTTCTACTTCCTAGTGTTTTTTTTTTTTTTCTCTTAATCTTACATTTTCTTTTAGTCCTTTCTGTTCCACTACTTTTTTATCAAAGGAGGAGCCAGATTTCTCCCCCTTAGCTGGTGAGGGGTAGCATGAGGGGAGGGGTAGTGATGCCTGCCTGGCATGTTGAGGGAGACATTAATGTCTTAGAAGCAGGTTGTAGCTCCTCTTGGGCTTTCTCCTATGCTGAAGCACATAGAGATATTTTACTTCTTGTGAAAAACCTGCAAGAAAGTTTCAGTGCATCCCAATACCTGTCCCTGTCTGAAATTTGTTCACAAAGGCATGCCCAGATGGCCTAGCAGCCATTGCTGAGGAGAAAACAGATACAGGAGCATTTCAAACGATGAATAACCGACACTGACAAAGGTATGAGGTAAAGGCTCTACTCTATGCAGCAAAACTACATCTGGCTTCTGGAAGTGCTGTTAATCTGTCACTTTTGTGAATTAAAAATGCTGCAGTAGATTTTCTGCAATAGGGGAGGGCAGCTTTGCAGGCATAAATTGCTGTTCTTGCTGACAAAGCCTCTTTTTAGCCAAAAGGGAAACCACGAGTGACCCAGCCCTCAGTACTGAGTACAGGAGAAAAAAGAAAGGAGCAGAGGAATTCAGCACAGGGAATTTGGTTTTGCTGCAGCCTCATATCCAGGCTGTCCTGCTAGAAATCTCTGAATCACTAATCTGGTGTTACAGCAACATTGTGTCTTTTTTACTGATGCTTCATTCAGAGCAGATCTACAGAGCAGCTGTAATGCCACCTAATCCATTTGCCTTAACCTGCCCTGCATTTCACAATTAAGGTTTTGTTTTCTCCTGTTGTTTTGTCTGGACCAAAACCTGGGGTGTCTGTTAGGGTTATCAATTCCTCTTGGTTGCAGAAGGAAGTTCCTCTCTGACTATTTCCCAGTCTCAGTGGGTTCTTGTTTAAAATATAATAATTCAAAAAGCAAGTGGAGAAACATGATTTAGCCCTACTTCTCATCACTGTTGATACAGTTTAATTTGCTCTGTCAGTCTCCTGTTTTCTCTGTTATTCAGTCAAAAGCAGTAGACCTTTGCTTCCTTTTTATCTCTTTACCAGGAAACTGAGGAACTGGGCCTGTTTATTGTGAATTAGTCTTGGCAACCCTTTACAGGGAGGGCACCCATGTGTGGAGAGGAGGGGTAGGGAAAATTACTGATCTGCTTTGCCTTGTTTAATACCTTTCTGGAAATAACATCTTTTAAAAACATGTATAAATATTGAGAATGTGAACATACTGTACCATATAATGCCTTTCAAAGATTTATAAAATATGCAGCTAAAACACCTGCCTGTCTGTCCCTCATAAACACTTTCCTCCTTCAGCCTATTGTGTTCCCCAGCTGGTTTCAGTGACAAGCTTCCCCCCAGAGCTTCCTTAGCCATGGGATTTTTGTGCTCTTTGCAGTTCATTTTGCTGCAGGTGACTCTGAATGATGCTGGAACTCACCAAAACTTGCCAAGGACAGGTCACCAAGCATGGAAGCTTGGTCATGTAGAGAGCTGGGACCAGCTGTGAGTGAACAGGTTTGAAAATGGTAGCTGTGTTAACACTGGGAAAAGGAATTTGCCTGGAATGCTTGAGAATTCATAACATTAATGAATGTCTTTTTACCTCTGTAAGTGCAGTGCTTGCTGCTTATCAAGAAGCAAACTCTTGAGATATTTGAGACCTCAGAAAACTTCAGTGATAATACTTCAGATAAAGAACTGATCACAGCTGGTTTTCATGTTCACTTGTATCTGAAAAGTGTGAATCATTCCAGCTGGTACTTGGTGGTTGTTGGTTTTATTTTCATGTGTTTTTAAACTTGTCTAAATGCAATATTCAGCATAATATGGAACAACAACCATACATTGCAACTTTGGTGGTTTAAAAATGGGACAGCAGGAAAAACTTCTTTGCTAGGAGGGCAGAGCAGCCCTGGGACAAGTTACCCAGAGAGGTGTGAAATCTCTGTGCTGGTAGGTTTTTAGACATGCCTTTTTGAGACAGAGCCAGAGGACATGATCAAAAATTCTTGATAGTCCTGCTTCAGGTCAGAAATTTTATTAGGTGACACCAGACATTCCTTTCCAATCAACTTTTGTTTTCTTTTAATTGATACTTGTGTCTCAGTTATTCTACTTAACTGGAATAAGTTTCACCATGAAAAAACAAATACAAAACTGAATATTTGTAGCCTTCAGCTCTTCAGCTCATGTCATAGATTCTGTAGTATCCAATTAATTAATTTTAATTTATTTTTTTTAGTGTAGTGCTGTTGGCCTCTGCATCCCATCCAGCAGGTAAAGTGAACTGAGTTCTTCCTTTTTTAGGTTTCCATGTTGCTTTTGCATTCTATGCATATTTTTAGAGATGAAGCCCTTAGGATTTTAGCCCTGAATATGACCAAGAGTATGTTATCATGTAGAAAGAGGAGTGAGGGGTATATAACTTGGTGTAAGTTGCATGGTATTTCCCTGTACCATTCTTAGCTGTCCTTTGCTAACAAACAGTATGGGACAGACAACAAAGAACAGTTTTTGAGGTGGTGCATGGTAAAGAACAATGATTCCCTGTGTCAACATGTCCTCTTCAGAGCAATGTCCCAGCAGTCCATATAGAAGTGAGTTTCCTTCTCTGCATTGTCCTCAGTGCTATGCAGAGTTTTTGTTCTGTTGCTTTATAACATGGATCCTGTTGCTTGGGGCCATGTCAGGATTTGAAGTAGCAGCACATGAGGTGGTAAAAATGGAGAAATTTAATATTTTATGGTGGCTAATATTCCTACCTTCTGGTGTGTTCGTAGTAAGGAGGGTAAAGATGATCATCTGTTGCTTTCATTAGACATTTGTTCAGCCAGAACAACAAAGAAGGAAGCATTTAAAGAAACATAAACTCCCCCTTTTTCCTGGTGGTGCAGATTGTGTATATAGGAAACCCCCACCAGAATGGACATGCATGTTAAGCCAAACAGTCCTGCATTTCAAAAAGTGAATGATGGAACTTCATTGCAAATATATAGAGCCTGAAGACCAGAGAACTCCTGGAATTGCCACCAAGAGCAACCCAGATTCCTAGAAATACAAGTACTCAAGAGCTCTGCTTAGACCTAGGAGAACTATTTAAACCTCTCAACGTGTTCTGTGTTACAGAGTTCAAATGCCAGAGAAGGAAGCAGCCACCACGATATGTCCCTGTTTCCTGTTGTTTCAGTAGGAGCTGTCACACGCTGTGTTATAAAAGAAGTGGATATGATACATGTCTGTCCACTGGCAACTGTTGCTTAAGTAGGACCTTCTGAATACTGGCAAAGAACACTCTTAGGTATCCCTTTTCCCTTTTTCAACCAAAGGCAAGCACTGGTTGAAGCAAGGTCAGAGAGAAATCATTAAACACACCAGAAATGTGGAAAGCATCATAAATAAAAAGTCAGCCAGCTGTAAAGGCTCAAAGGAATGTTAAACTAGTAATGTTCATGTAATTGCTGTTGCATTGCTTGTAACAGTGGGTAATTTTTTTCCCACCATGTACTGAGTGTATTACTTTGTCCCTCAGGTGATCTCTTCAGTGCCTTGGATTTTCCATTCCTGTATTTCTACAGGTTTCATAGCAGCTGCTGTGCCAGGTAACCTCTTTATAACAGGTCATGTAAATGTTTTCAAAATAAGATATTCAATGTCTTCCAGCCTATACTCTCAGTTAAAACCTTTGTAGCATGTAAAGCCTTACTTATACTAGTTTCTGTTGCCATAAGCCAGTAGAATTGCAAAGAATAAATCTTTGCATGTCTATGGCTATGCATTTGATGGCCTGAGATTCAAAAGTGCCGAAAGTACATGTGTTTCCTTGAGTGAGTGCATTCTGATCAGGAGAGTTCCCAGTTAGCAGTAATGTTTACCCGGTGTAGCAAAGCTGTGATACATAGCATCTCTCAAATGCTTCTGAAGTCAGATTAGCCCCAGCTTGCTGTTTGCAGCAATTACTAAGTGTTAGTCTTCAGCAGTACACAGGAGTCCATGGATTTATTTGCCTGTACAACTTGTTATTTGGCAGAATGCTGGTTTGGGTAAAAAGGAAAAGTTTTAACAAGTGTTCCATTATTTTCAGTAGCAAAAGTTCACTGCATATTGGCATAATTCTCACATACATGTTTCCCATAGATCTTAATTTTTTTTAAAAAATCCTGTCTTTCCCCTGTAGTCTTTTGCCAAATAAAAGTATTTTTTAAGAGGGTGAAAAAGATACTTTCATGCTAACTAATGGCAAAAATATTTCCTGATAGACATTTTCTGGCTTCTATCTATATTTTCTGTTGAAAGGGGATATTGAGAATGATTTCTAATGCACATAGGTTTTTGTTATGTTTTTCCAAGTGTGGTCTATCCACACTACAAGTAACTTGCAATTAGGTATACTGTAGGTAGGTGAAATCTATTGTTCTTGAAGGTGAGGTCTAAGTGCAGGCAGTAATAAATATCTGTCTAGCCCAGATACTCTTCTCACACTTCATTAGAACTTTACCTCTGTGGTAGCTTCCCACTTCTGTTTCCATGGACCTACCTTCATGTGGTAGTAGATAGCACTGCAGACTACAGGAGGGAGAAAGGCATGGTTAGATGGAGAAACAAACATCTCAGTTGCTCTCTTACATTTTATAATCTAGTGCCTTTGTAGATATGTGGGATTTGGAGGAAAACTTATGCAATGTAAGGTAAGGGCAAATTGATGCAGCTAAATCTACTGCCTCTGTGGTGTGTGTGAAGCATAGGGTAAGGTGCAAAGTGCTCAATTTATTTAATGAAATAAATTGGTGTTAATTGTGGCATCAGTATTTTATTGTGCTGTTTCTCTCTTGAGTTGCACTAAATACCTTTAAATCTCCATGACTGAAAGCCCTTCACAGCAGGGCAGAAGATTTGGAGTAAAGCTCTTGGACTCTTAAAAGTGTGGGCAATGTTGGTTCATTGAACTCATTCATTTCTCAGGATGGAAAGCTCTACTGCTCAGCACTCCATCCTCTGCAACAAGTTGCTGAGTTTAGGCCTATTTTTTGTCATCAAAGCAGCATCTGCTTCCTTGGCTTCAGACTTCACACACATCCCAAAGAATCTTGTGTTGTGACTCAATGCAAAAGTTCTTAATGCCTTCTACTCCTGGGAAGCTATCTGACCCTGCTCTTTGGTGCCTGTATGGCCATGCAGCTGAGATGGAACTTGGCCACCTCTCTTGTGCAGGGAGCAGCACTTGGCTGATATACTGGAGCTCAGCACAGAACTCCTGACCTGAGGAGCCACCATTTTCCACCCTTCCAGTAGAGAGTGGACCAACTGCATGGCATCACTGTCCAAAACAGCATACGCTCTGAGAATACCAAGGCACTTTTTGCTTCACCACCTGTCTGCTGTGTTGATCCTGTCTCCATGCCATGCAGCTTCCCATAGCACTTTGTAATTTCTTATGCCTCACAGTAATTTGTGTCTTACATATTTTGAAGCCCCTTTCTGTTCCCTGCTTGCTGGTTTACACTGTTCCACTGGTTCAGGATCAGTGGGTTGTACATGTCACAAGTGAAACAAAATCCAGAGCCAAAACTCATAAACTCCCTAAAGTCTGGTGAGATGTGGAACAGGGTTTTCTTAAGGGTAGTCTTGGCTACAGGAGTGCTGGAGACTGCTGTCCTGTAAGACTTGAGAATCAAAGTTCTCATAATTGTCATCAGAAAACTTTGGAGTATCCTGTTCCCAGCACTACTGAGCCATCTATTTGTTATACAATAGAGATGTATTTGACTTTCTAATTGGAATTTAGGCTTCATGAAGTTTAAACAGCTTGAAAGCTCCAGGCAGAAACTTTCCAGTGGTTATTTTTTTTCAGTTCGATGCTCTGTGGAGGTTGAAGTGAGTTAGTTGCCAAATATGTGTGGTTCCTGCTGAAATTAGCATTGCTGTTACTCAGAGCCATTTCAATGCTTGAAGTTAATATTTCACCTCATGTTTTCAATAATCTCTACTTTTCTGATTATGCAAGTGCATTAGAGACCAGCCATAAGAATGTCAGACTTACTTTATTCAGATTCTAGTCACTGACTGAACAAAACCCTAGATGTACTGGACATAATGTAAGCTTCTTGTCCACCAGCTTTCTTTCTCCAGATGGGATTAACACTGCAGTTCTTCATTAGGAAACCCAAGATGCCTGTAAGAAGTTGTTTAGTTGAAATTAAGAGATTTTATTAATAAGCTTTCCCCATCCCTTGCAGTGGACTGTTGGGATTCTTTCTGATGTTGCACACAGTGAAGCTAAAAAGCAGCACAACCTCTGGGCAATATGCAGCTTGGAGTTTCCTTGCAAAGGTAAGAGAAAGACCCTCACAGGAACACAGTGGATCTGTGCATCTCCCAGGAGAACTGAGGAATTTCTGCATCTCTCTCTTGCTATTCCTCCTCGATGCTTCCTTGGTCCTCTCTGTGCAATCTGCACGTAGGGGCAACAAATACCAGGTGTGTAATATCCCAAGATAATTATCTGAGATTAAATACTGTGTGTAGACTGAGTCTAATGCAACTGGATGATTATTTCAGCTAAGAATTTGGATTACTGAATACCAGTAATATAAACCTATACTTTCCAAAGTTGTTTTGGAGAATACTCCTTCTGTGAGTGTGTTCACCAGTCATTGTTTGCAGTCTTTTCTGAACCAAGAGTTACAACTAGTTCCCTGAAGTTCAGTACCAGAATTCTCTTGCAGGAGACAGCTGAGGATGTCATTTGCCTTGTCATTACCAGGGTTTTTGATGGTATGTCCTACAATATTATTATATAGAAATTAGAGTTCTCCAGTCTGGAAGGGCAGATAATGGGTAAAAAAATGGCTGGAGGATCAGGTTCAGAAGGTAGAGGTTAATGATTCCTGCTCTAACTGGAGTCTTGTGGCAAGGGGAGTGGCACAGGGTTCTGTCCTGGGCCCTATTTCACATCTTTATTGAAGAATGAGAAGTAAGAGCATGCATTCACATTGCCAAGGGACACCAAATTGGAGGACCTGTCAATAACACTGGAGGATAGGGTTGCCTTCCAGAGGGATCTGGACAGACTGGAGGAATGGGCCAATGGAAATCTTAGAAAATTCATCAAGGGCAGGTGTGAAGCCCTGCACATGGGAAGGAAGAGTCTGTGGCAATAATAGAACCTGAGGACTGCACAGTTGGGAAGAAACTCTGTGGAAAAGGACCTGGGATTTTCGTAGACAGCAGGCAGGACATGATGCAGCAGCATGCCCTAGAAGCTAAAAAACCCCAAAGTCTCCTGTGCTGTACTTATAATAGGATAGACAGTAAATTTGTGAAAGTGATCATGACCCTCTCCTCAGCACTTGTTAGTCAACATCTGGAATAGGGAGCCTTGTTTTAGGCACCTCAATACAGAGAAGATATTGATAAACTGGAATGAGTTTGGCAGAGAGTTGCCAGGAAAATCGGGGACTGGATCACTTGCATTTTGGGGAATGGCTGCTGGACCAACCTTGTTCAGCCGGGAAGAGGGACATCTTTGGGAGCACCTAAGAAAGAGCAGCCACCCAGTAGCTATGGAGAAACCATCCAGAAGACAGATCCAGGCTGTTCACAGTGCTGTGTAGGGGTGTGTAAAATAAACAAAGAGGTTCTGATTAGGTACAAGTGAAATTTTTTTCACTCCAAGGACAAGTCAGGCAAGGGCAGAGGTTGCCCGGGAAGGCTGTGCTGCTTCCGTCTTTGAAGGTTTACAAGACCCAACTGGATAAAGCCCTAAGCAATCCAATCTGACCTCCTGAGGTCCATTCCTTCTGGAATTATCCTATGATCTGTGTATCTGGGGTCTGGCTGTACTTGATTTAAGCTATTAACAACTCATTTTTTAAATTCTCGGTGGTGAATGCAGTCAAAAGAGCTTGTCAGACTCCTTTTCCCTGGTTAGATTTTGCTTAGTTTCGCCACTTTCAGCTAGGTCGTCTGAAAACCTCAACCTTCCGATGTGGTTTGTGACCTCACCTTTCCTGCTACAGTGAATGAAGTGGTTACATCATCAAACCCCCTCCCCCTCAAACCGTAGATTTACATAATATTCTTCTTTAGAAACTCTAGTCAAATGAGTCTGTTTTTTCTGGGGATAACAAGAGCGGAGTGACATGACTTGGTTTGTGCTTTGCAAGCTGTTCCCCACTGTACAAGTCACATGGCCTTTCTCAGTAGTTTAAAGTTCTTCCAAACATTCTGACTGTTCAGGTTTTAGCACCTTTAGCTTTCTTCTTGCTCCTTGGTAGCAAAGTCAACTGATCTAAAACTTGTTCTTGAATCTTTTTGGTGTTGTTTTTTGTTTGGCAGGTTTTTTTGGTTGTGGGGTGGGATTTTTTTTTTTATTTGAGTTTGTTGTGGGTTTTTTTTTTTTTGTTTGCATTTTTTTGTTTGGGGGGTTATTTTTTGTTTTGGTGGTTTTGTTGGTTGTTGGGGTTTTTTGTTGGTTTTTGTTTAACATTCTGGGTTGGAAATTGGAATAACTGGCTCTGCTAATAGGTGTTGTGAATGAGGGTAAATGGTTTTACATATGGTATTTATGACCTACTGGAAAAAATGCAGGGAAAAATGTGTTGTGAAATGTTTTAAGCAGATTTGGGTCCATCCCAGCTGAAGTGGATCAGAGCCATAAAGTCTGGACTGGATCAAAATTTTCCCAGAGTTCAAGGGTTTCTAGATTTGTGGGGGTTTGGCCATCTCTAGACATAAGTGATACAAAATTTGTTCTAGCCACCATTGTCAATGAAATTATATGCCTTCATAGCAATTAAAAAACTTGTCCTTGTGTCACTGGGAGAATTTAATCTGTTCTTTAGCCTTGAAAGTGTGTGCTTTTTAATGTACATGGTTTAATTATCTTGCTTGGAAGGTTTTTGTAACAGAGCAATTAGTCCTTTTCCTGTTGTATCTTCTAACCCAGTTCTCAAATTATATGTCTTATCTTGAGTTTGAAGAGGGCAATAATAATGAAGACATGAGATCTGTCTGTAGCACTAAAAATTTTATCAATGCTACCAGTTTCCCTAATGTCTTTCCCTAGTTTTTTAAAGCTTGCTAAGTGACTTATTTAAAGGTTCTACCATACCCATCTAAGGATGCATGAGGAGCATGGAGGAACTGCTGCTCCAAGTGCTGAAATGCAGCTGATTTGGGGTTAGAAAACAGTGAATGCTTGAAAAGTTTGGAAGCACCATACATCAGTTTTGGAACAGGGCTCAAAGCAGGGACAGACACAGACAGGCAGAGAGCAAGAGCTGAACTGGAGCTGGCCTTAAGGGTAGGGGCTGATCTACTAGTTCCCAAAAACTCTCCCAAGAAACTGTGTATCTACTAGGAACTATAAATTGATGTACTGTGTAGTTAAGATTTGAGTTCCAGCTGTCTGATCATTATAACTACTTCCTGCATGTTTGAAAATTTTAAAACTGCATACTGATGCAGCTCATCATTGCCCAGGTATGAAGGCTGTGTCAGTCCCATCTTAAGTCATCGTAAGTGCAGAAAAGCAGCATTTAGCTAGCACTGTAAAAATCTATTTAAGTCTGTGTCTGTCTCCCTTAAAAAGAATTTAAAAAATTAAAAAAAAAAGGGAAGGAAGTTAATGTGAATAAAGATAAAAAAATATTTGTATCTGTACTTGCAGAATGGGATTCAGTGGAAAAAAAAAACCAACCCTCTGGTCACAACAACAGCTTTGCGTTCCCACATGAGCATTTTTCTTGGATTGAGTAGTGCCCTAGATCATCCTCTTAATCTCTCAGACTGACTGGAGTTTTCACCAGCAGTTGGAAAGGAGCAGTGTTTGAGGTCAGAATATGTTTATCTTGCAAATGAGCCAAGAAAGGAGAATGCTGTAGTCCTCAGACAGCAGCACAGGCCTCTAGGGAGGTGCAGAGAATCGGAAAATCTGTTTTCCATTTGGATGCTTTGTACCTATGTGACTGATGAGCTGGGGCTGAGATCGTTGTCACAGCTTCATTTCCAATAAATTAACCATGAGATCTGATCGGCTCGGCTTTGCACGTCCAAGGACACAATGTGAAGCCCACATATTTGGCCTCCCTGCCCTTTAATTTTTCATTCACTTAAAAACTGGAGCTGGGTCGTAACTTGTTGTTATGATCTTTACTTTGGCTGCAGAAACTTAATCAATGCATGAGGTTTTTAAATTCTTCCCTGTAATGTTTTCTGACAGCTTTCATGTCAGAGCATTGCTTTGTACAGAGACAGATGAAGCACAGGTTTTGTCTGTATATAAAGTCCTGTGTGATAATTATAGTGAAAAATGCTCTCTGCACTTTTTCTGTGAAAGCAAATAGTGTGTTAGTCATATCTGTATACATTCCTGAGAAATGCAAAACCCCCCCCCAAAACAGTGAAGTGATCTGTATTAAAAAAATGTTTTTTAAGAAGTCCAAGAAATATGAAATGCTTTGTCATAACCTTGCATGGATTTAATCCCCAGAAGAGCAAGGATTTGAAGCTTTTCTGAGATTTCTTGTTTTAATTTGGAAGCTGTGCTAGTATCATGGGTCATGTACTGGAAAGAAAAATCTGGAGATGCTCATATATACAGACAGAAGCATCTGGTGAGAATGCTAATGAGCTCTAACAGTGCTGTCAGTGAGTTTGTTTTGATTAAGGTTGCCCATCTATATCTGGAGCTGAAGCCTGTTAGGGTCTCTAAAATTTAAGCAGGAGAAATAATTTAAATCATTAATAGAATGGTAAAATGCAGCAAGATACCGGGTACTTATGAATTCATATTCCCATATTGTGTTTAATATAATCTAATAAACTTGTTGTAGGGAATTCAGCTTGTTTCCAGTAGGAACCTATTGAAGTGGCTTGTTATAAACAGGAAGAACAAATGGGAAAGGTCAGTGGATTTTGGATTCTCTTTTTCTTCCTCTCTCACCTGAAGAAAGGAAATTGAATAACTGAGATTAAGTTGCATTAGGTTTACTGATTTTCCTATGCATGGGTTGGAAGGAAATACAGAATAATTGGATCAGGAGTATGCAACTATTTTCTATATAAACATCCCAGGCACTATTATGTAACCTATAATTTATCTGAACAGTGTTGGAGGCTTCCTAATACATAAAAGCATCCTCTGACAGCTGCTTTGGTTCCTTGTTTGTTAACTTGAAATGTGTATGCCCCAGGTCATCCTGTGTTTAATGCTGGCTGCCAGACATTGCGAAAGCAGCTTTGCAGGAGTGTCTAAAGCATCTCTTATCTGTGGGTTCTGTGTATCAACTGTACTTACACCCCAGCAGGTTTAGTCTTCCCCCCAATATATAATGGCTGTTCAGAGTCCCTCCTGCTATTCAGAGTGACTCCTGTAGTCTTGGATTTTATATTTCATGTCTGTGGCTTTGCTTCTTTGCTCCCCATGGTGTCTTGAAGAGAAAGGATAGACTAGATCCTTCTTCATGTCAGTGCAAAAAGAATTGATGATATCCATCTTAATGGCTGGAAAAGTACTGATGTTTTATCAAAGCAGAAATTCTCTTTTTTCTGCTTCTCATAAAATGGAGAGGCCACAAATGCAGGTCTTCTGGGGCTCCTAGCCTTGTTATACTCACTGCACCTCTCTTCACATACAGCATTTCACATGAGAATTTTATCTGCTGTAATTCCAGGGGCAAACCTACCAAGAGAAATAAAAAAGAATTCATGCTTTTCCACATTGTTGCAATCCTAAAGCATCTGCCAAAACATGGGCTTCAATTTGTATACCTCTTAATTCCTCTGTCACTGCTGCTTAGCATGCAAGTGCTAGAAAATATTCTGCTGGGGGCTATTTACTTGCAGGAAATTTATAAGAGTCCTGCCATGGGTACCTTCTGAAGTTAATGTCTCTCCCTTGTTCTTCTCTGCCTGGAACAGTATTCTGGAATTTAAAAGTCTGTTTTAAAAATTTATATGTATATCATATTCAGAACAAGAATGTGTTTGGTTTTCTGGCACTTGCCCACTTAGTTATATTGTAGACTGAAGTAGTGTCTTCTTTGCATGCTGCTGGCTCAGGCAAAAGTGACAGTGAGATTCTTGGCTGAAGATTCCATTGCTTTCTTGGCTTGGACCTCATAAAGCTTTAGGCAAAAATGTTATAAACTCCCATTGAAGTTCCATAAACACAGTGCGTTTTCATGTGGCAAAGATCCTGCACTTTGTGCAAGACTGTCTCAAGATCTCTGCTCACCCAGCCTGGAAAAACTATGCAGCTGCAAGCCAAAACCCTGGGAGACAGGGAGAATTGCATCCTAGACCCATCTGGACTCTCCTGGTAGGAGCTCTTTGTGGCACCAGTGTGGTTAGAAGTGCATCTCTAATCTGAGAGAGGGAGGTTCTGTGACCCTGAAGTTTTCAAGGATTCCAAGAAGCGGTTCATTAAAGTAGAACTGAACTTGTTCCATCTACACACCTTGTGCACTGTCATGCATGTGAATGTGCACACATATATGGATAAAGACAATTAAAATTGTAAAAGTCCTTATTGCTTTGTGATTGGTCCTCACTGTAAGAAATATGTACATTTATTCTTGCTACACATAGTTGATTCCTATGAGTCACCATGCGGACTATGCAAATACCTTGAAAAAGAAAATGTGTTTCTCAGCTGAGCTTCAAGCAGAGAAGGCAATCAGTGTGAACTTCACTGCATTGTAAGGGTCTGTAAAAAAAGACTAGTTGCTGAAACCTTAAAAATACAGGTTTTTGGGTAGTTTCCATGGAGACAGCTTCATAGTTATGTTGTAGCAGCCAGCACTAATTACACCATATAATTGCAAGGGAGACATCAGTCTCCATAACAACTTCATTGTATGCTACATGGCCACTAAGCTCAGTGACACAGGCTCCCTGGGGCACTGTTGCAATTTAAGGAAGCTGTCTTGTAAGAACAGCTGAGACTTGTTGGAGATTTTGAATTGCCAGGTAATGAAAATTTTTAATATTGTGAGGGTGGTGTAAATGTCTGCAATTGTGCATACACTGATAAAGCCAGCTACACAGCTTTTGGGCATGGCATGGTCACATAAAGTTATGTGTTGTGACTTGGGGATGGTATTGCAATACAATTTTCAGCTGTGCTTAATATAATAAATCCAGTCTCAGCAGACATTAACTTTGAGCCCTAAGAGATGCTCTGAAATAGTTTGTTGCCTTTTATCTATTATGATATCCATTTGAAGTGTTTGTTTGGTACTGGCATATTCTTTAAAGCTAAAGGCAGAACCATGAGCTTGGAGTATGACTTTGGAAGATACTTTTACATTCCGAGCCTTGACAAACCATCTCTATATGCTTGACAGTACAAAACGACAGTTCAAAAGTAATTTTTTTTCAAATCTAGCAGAATTTTAAATTGCAGAGAATGCAGATTTATTTGTTCCTTTGCATAATAGATTCCTAGTCTCCCATGTTTTTATTTAGTCTCCTGGAGTTACTAGCGTATGGAGAGCTGAGGCTGGGAGATGAATCATTATTGTGACAAAGAGAAGTCAAAAGAATGAGAGCTGTTTTGGAAGTCATTTCCGTTGCTAATGCACTGATGTAAATGCCAAAATTACATGGGAGAACTGTGCACTCTGTAACTACTAATGTAGAAGGCTCCAAAGCTAGCTAAGGCTGGGCTCCCAGAAACAAGAAAGATATAGCCACGTTCTTCTGCTTTGCTGGTTCTCTGTTCTTTTCAGAATGTTCCCTGTTGATTTTTAAATACCTTCATGGATGAAGTGTCTCCAGGCTCTCTCACAGATCTTGAGCCTTGACCTCTATGATAGGCATTGGGTGTCCCACTTTCAGGTGGCTTCGTTCAGAAATTTCAGCTGCTGCTCTCTGAAACAGGTCTCTGTGTCTTTCTCTTGCTCCCCAACTCATACCAGCTCTTTGCCAGGCCTAAAGTGCATTCATTTCTCAGTCCAACTCTGTACACCTGTTTAAGGATTAGATTCTGACTTTCAACTGTATCGGTTTGAAAGCAAAACCAGTGAGAGACTCCAAGTCAGAAGTACAATTTAATGAGAGAAAGAAAAAAATAAGTAAAATAAAGTAAAATAAAATAAATTCAATAGTAGAAAATACTGACAGAGTCAGAATACAACCTGACACCCTGTTAGGGTGGTAGTAGCAGTCCAGATGAGATGGTCTTGTCGAAGCAGTGATCCTGTAGAGAAGGTCTGCTAGCTCTTGTCCTCTGGGGATCCAGTGGGGAAAAAGGCCCTGTGCTGTCCCAAACCCTGGATTATATCCATGTGGGAATGCTTGGCTCCTCCCCCTGGGAGGAGCACCTCAC